>CAODLS010626976.1:0-22267 GCA_948243855.1 Flueggea neowawraea
GGGTAATATGTATACTCTGATATATTTGTTGTATTTGATTTCACCAGAGTATATGGTTTATATACATTGGTTTAATATTTATATATATTGAGTTATATATATATATATTGTTTTAATTATAAAAATGTTTTTCCAATAAATGTTTTGGAAATTAAATGATGGGTAGAATTTTGAATCTCTGGAAGGCTTGTGAGGGATGGGCCAGGCTTTCACAGACTGTCCGCCTCGTACGCCGGTCACGGTCACGGGAATGGGTCGTGACAATATTTATACAAATGTAGGCCAAAATAATCTAAATAGGTCAAATATAAGTATAGTCCATTGAAAATGAGTCCAGATGTCCATATATATACTATTTGAATTTTACAGGATAACTATATTTGGAGTAGAAGTTCTACTGAAAGTTGTACCTAAAGAACAATTAAGCTTAACATCTTTGAAAAACGTGCTGAAATGGTCACAAAATAAAACTCAACGGCTCCAAACTTTATACAACATTCAAGAGGACATCTTTGGCTATAAATAGGGCTTAAGAAACACTTGAAAAGTACAAGTATTAAGTATTTTATGATCATTTCTTTCTAGAGCTAAAACTTACATTCGTACTTGTCTTGATCCTATTTCTCCCTTAGAGCATAGTTTGGCAAATTTGTTTTGGGAGTGTTTCCAGCATATATTTGTAATTTTTTTAAGAGTTTTTAAGGTCATCTAACACCCATGAAGTTATGATTGGTGTAAAGGTTTTTAAGCATCTATGAACCTTGAAATGTAAAAAAGAGCTTGCTGCTGTGAAGCAAGTCGTTGTAATATTTTTAAGAGGAAGATAGTGAAAAAAAACTCCCAATTGGATACTTGTGGAGTAGATGTAGGCTTGGTTAAGCTGAACCACTATAAATCTCGGCCTTATTTCTCGCTTTCTCTGAGCTCTTTACATTATATTATCTGTGCTTATGTTGTTGCTTTGTTAAATTATTTTTGGTTTGTATTAAGTTCATGCTAATCTGATTTTAAGTTTTAAAAACTGATTCACCCCACCTCTTGGTTTACTATTTAGGCCAACAAAATCAATTTTCAAATACTATTCAATTAGCATTCAAAAAGCTTTCAAGGACACTATTCAATTAATATTCAAAACAAATTTCAAATAATATTGAATAAATATTCAGTTAATCTTTTAGTGGTATTCAGTAGGTATTCAACAAAAATATTCAAAAAGCATCCAATTGGTGCCCATCTAGTTTTCAATAGTATTCAATAGGTATTCACCAAGTAATGAAAAATGTATTTAACATGTTTACAAATAATTAAAAAAAAAAATCAACAAGTTTTAAAAAAATATGCAATTGATTTTCAAAAAATATGCTTCGGGAAGCAATTGAGACATTAATTAAGTTCAACAGCCTAAGAGGGAAAGAGAAAAATTTCAGAGGTTAATGATGAATTAGGAAAACTTTTAGGATCTATTCTATAGTTATGTAAATATCAAAGGCTAAACACAACATTTTACAGAGACCCGATCTTTTTCATTGGGTTGGGTTGCAGCTAGGGTGTTTGAAAACTTATCATTGTTAGACGTTTTTGCAGATGAAGCTGGCAGATGTCATGAAGTGGTACTCTCTTTTTAAGTTCCTTGTGTCTAAACATAAAAAAACAATTGAAGATCAAGATAGAGATGACTACTTTCGTATATTTTTAGAAAAACAGGAGGACGATATTCGTTTTAAAAACAAACGTTTTCGGAAACTAACTACATGGACTGCTAAGGTACGAGATCGTAGATGGAGAGAGTACGAAATGGACTAATGGCTGGATTGGTTACAGAATAGGGGATTACCGACAAAGGGATGTACCGATTCCAATGTGTACGGGATAGAACCATTATCTAAGGTAAGTTGGTACTAGTAGCAATGGGTACCCCTTTATACCTCATGTTCCTGAAGCTGAGTGGAAGAGCGATTAGGATCGCATCACGAAGGCGTGATCTTAGGCAGACACGATGACTAGTAGATTGAAGGTGTGATCTCTGACGGGGTCGAACGGAAGAAGCCAAAACTGATTAATGAAGACGAACAAACGATCGAGAAGACAAACGACGAAGAATAAAAGAGTGGAGAAGACGAACAGATAGTTGAAGAAGGAGAAGAAATGCATGAACTACTCGAGTGGTAGTGGCGATGATGACTCTCATATGAGATATCTCAAAACTCTCTCTTTTTCATTGCACACATAAGACTTATCTTTTGAAATGATTTGATTTGAGACATGTATTTCAAAATAGGAATAATAAACTTGCAAAAAGAAACTTAGAATCCAATATCAAATTTAAGGAAAATTCTTGCCTACTCTTGATGCATGCCCCAACACATGAACCAAACAAATTAACAAGTGACTCATAGATTAATATGTAGTGACATGCAATTACATTCAAGACCTAATAATATACATGTTACTTGTTAATTTGCTTAGTGCATGTGTGAGGACATACACTAAGAGTAAGCAAGAAATTTCCCAAATTTAAAAATGCCGGTATGGATGCAATATTAAAAAATCTTTCAGAGGTTTGCAATTTCAAAATTATGTTCTAGTATGTCATGCAATTTCCTCTCTAATAAGTGGGTTAATTACATTGTACACTGAATTTGGATTTTTAATTGCTATGGCACGGAGCAACAATTTTTTTAATTTTCATACGCCAATAGTTAACTTTCTATACGTAACTTCTCAATGCTTCATATATTGTATTAATTCTATCCCTTCCCTTCTCTCTGTTTTTAATTTTGTCTTTTTTCGTAATAATTCATTTTCTCACTTATTCTCTCCTCTTTCAGTTCCTTTTTGGTTCTTTTCTCTTTTCTCTCTCCTCTCTCAGTTCATTTCACTCTCTTACTCTCTCTCTCTCTCTCTCTTCTCTTCTCTTATTTTCTTTTCCTTGTAACACCTGCTCTTTCTCCCTCTCTCTCTTATGTTCTTCTCCTCTCAACAACCATTGCAACCACCATTTACTCTTTCTCCTCCACCGTCTCTTGTCTCACCAGCATCTCTGATTTCTCTTTCCTCACCTCTCTCCTCTCGGCTTCGCTTTTTTTATTGAGTACATGATAGTTGTACGGGAGAAGGGTGGCGACATGCAACGTGCTAGGGATTTGCGGAGGGCAGCGATGATGAGTTCACCAACAATGACAGGGGTAACATCTAGAACAAAACTAGTGGTGAGATTGGTTCTAGTTTTTCTAGGTTGGTGGCGGCCAGGGTTTCCAAAACCCTATCCATTGTGTGTTATGTGAAATAGCAATTGAAGTCCCTCATTTTTTTTATGAGTTTTGCAATAATAGTCCATAATGGTTGTTAAATTACACATTTGTAGACCTTTTAGATTTAATCTTGTGTTGTATTCTTTTTGTTTTTTTATTTTTTAAAGGTTTTTAAAAAGTTTATTTAAGGTTTATATTTTTTAAGGTTTATTTAATATTAGTTTTAATTTTAAAAAAGTTTTTTAAGTTTTTTAAAGGTTTATTTATGGTTAATTTTATTTTTTGAAAAATTTTGTAAGTTTTTAAAAGATTTTTAAAAGGTTTATTTGAGGTTTATTTTTTAGTTTTTAAAAATATTTTAAATATTTTAAAAAGGTTTATTTTTTCTATTTAATTTAAAAAATTTATTTTAGGTTGGAAATCTAAAAAAACCTTAAAATAAAAAGCTAGGAGAAGAAAGAAAACTAACTAGAAAAAGAATGTGGACTAAATTGAAAAAAAATTAAAACAGGACAAAAAATGAAAAATTAAAAAAATACAAAGGCTGAATTGTAAAAAAAAGTATAGATTACATACAGGGACCACTGTACGGTGTGATAATAAAAAAAGTATAAAATGATGTATATTCAAGGTTTATTCAAGATTTCAAAAAGTTTTCTTTAAGGTTTATATTTTTTATTTAAGGTTTATTTTTTTTATTTAATAAAAAATCAAAAAAATAATTTTTTGATTTTCTCACGGAAAAGCTGACTTCCTTATAGAAAAAATATTTTTTCCATACGGAAATCAGAAAGAGAAAAAAATCTGCGAAGAAAGAGAAAAAAAATAAAATTATCGTATTTTGTAATTAAATTTTTAAATGCTCTTAGTTTTGTAAGTTGCCAATATAAGTGCATATTAAGCCCAAACATTATTATTGGGCCAAAAGGGGCAAAGTCCACTTCAAAAGTTTTAGATTTATAAGAGTTCGTCAACAAGGCCAATAAATGAATGAACTTATAACTTATTAGTACTAGAATTAGTTACGTCGTTAAAGGGTCGTGAGTTTGATTTTGATGGGAGCAAATAAAACATGATTTATCGGAAAAAAGGCCAATGTGACTGAAGTCCAATAGAAAATAATACATGCTTTAAAAACCCTCTTCAAAGAGCATCTAGTAAATGACTAATCAAAAGGCAGGATGTTCTTCTAAATGAAATCAGGAAAAAATATTAGTAATGGCCAGTCAGCCATGGTTTGGGAAAATCGTTCGATCCTAGACATGCCTAACTTCCGACCATTGTCAACCCCCTGGTAGGCTCTACTAATTTTTTGGTCAAAAAACTTATTTCATTAAATGGGACCAATTGGAATGCTTCTCTTTTATTGGAGTTGTTTAGTCCAGAGGAATTACAATGTATTATCAATATCCCGTTATCTACCATAGATCAAAAAGATTTTACCATTTGGCACTTTTCTAGTAATAGGGAATACACGGTTAAATCTGGTTATTATTCAATAACGTCCTCTCGAACTATGCTGGATAATGATGTGGCCTTGTCATCGAACACAACTGTTAATTGGAAGGCTTTATGGAAATTGCAAGTAGCCCCAAAACTTAAGCACTTCTTATGGCTATTCTTGCATAATGTATTGCCTACTAAGCTAAAACTCTGGCATACTAAATGTGTTGATTGCCCCATGTGTGATCTTTGCTTTATAGACAGTGAGTCATTAGAGCATATGTTATTTCATTGTCCTTATGCGCAAGCGACTTGGTTGGCCAGTGCTTTGAATTATAGCAATGATCTCCACGATTTTACAAAATTTAGAAGTTGGTATGCAGATATATCTAGTTTGTGTACTAATGGTGATAATTCTATGCATCTAAATCTTGTTGTCCATATGTATTGGCAGATTTGGAAAACAAGGAATGAGTTTCAATTCAATTCTACTGGACCTGTGCCACTGGGCAATGAGCAAAGAGCTTTAGCAATGGTGATGGAAGCCAATTCCAGCTTACCCGTGCCAAAATTAGTAGCCATTACAATGACCTTGGCTACAAACTCTAGATCTCAAGTTTGGAACAAACCAACTGTGGGGTTGGTAGCTATTAATTGTGATGCTTCATGGATGGTTCGAAACAAACCAATTGGTATCTCGGCTGTTACGTGATCATACCGATAGGATTCTTGATGGTGTTATGCAGAAAGTCTTCTACAACTCAGCTTTAGTGGCTGAGGCTTATGCTATTTGATAGGCCGCTCAGCTTGTCTCCCATTTCTTTTCCCTCTCAGTAGGTTTATATTTAGTTTGATGCATTGAGTTTATCTCAGGCTATTGTTTCAAATGTGGCATGTTCTTAGGATATTAAGTCTCTAGTTCTAGATATTAAGGAACTTCTTTGTTTCCCCTAATGTTAACTTGCACTATGTTCATAGATCCACTAATCTTGTTGTGGATTTATTGGATAAACAAGTTTATAACCTGTTGTGTATTCCCTCCTACATGTTGTAATGTGTGGAGGAAGAGTCATGGTGGGCTTAAAACCATATGGTTTTCGTGGCTCATATGAAGACCCTATTAAATCAGGGTTATTAGTGACCCAAAATGAGTCTAAATAGGCAGGAAATTTCTATTGGGAGAATATAGAGAGAGAAAAAGAGGTTGAAGTTTTTGGTGAGGAGAGAAAGAGTCAAGTTAGCTTCTTGTGCAAGTCAGTATTTTTATTGGCTCCGACCGACGACTAAACGAACTCTGATCAGCTCCAAATTTCAATATGTTATTGTTGCCACTATCCTCTTCATATTCCACGATTTGATCTTCGACCCAAGCTCCAGAACGCAAGAATATATTGTTTTGTCCCTGTTACAAATTTTGGGTTGTTTACCACTTTATGTGATGGTTAATTATGATTAGTTGTTTCAAGGAGTGTCCTGGATGATTGTGGATGCCTCTAATTGTAGTTAGAGAAGAACTATTATTTGTACCCACTTGTTTATTGGTGATTAATGGGAGTTTTGGGCAACTTCTGTGGTTTTTTTCCCTTCATTAGGGGTTTTCCACATAAATCCTCGTGTTCTTGCTTTTGATTGCTTTATCTTTCCTGCTACTATTGTGTTTTTTTTTTGAATTTCCCATTTTGACTTTCATAAAAGGTGAGAATGTTTTGGTTGTCGAGCACTATAAGTCATTGTTTTTTTGTGTTGTTGTGACTTTGCTTGGGACCATCTTCCTCAACATAATGGTATCAGAATGGTTAAGCTCTTGGGTGAGATTCTTGTGCTTGTGAAAATGGATGAAAAAGTCAGCATGCCTGGAATGATTATGCCGAATTCTAAGAATTTCGTAGATTGGAAAATCAAGATGGAAGATCTTCTCTATATTAAAGATTTGTATGAACCAATCTTAAGAAAAGAGATACATGGTGGTAGAATTGATAAGGAGTGGAAAATTTTGGATTGGACGGCCGTTGGAACAATCAGACAATTTGCTGATCCTAGCATTCTACAACACATTACAAATGATACGAATGCTTATGAACTTTGGGAGAAGCTTCAGAAAATGTATGAGCAAAAGAATGCTGTGAACAAGGTGTCATTAATGAGAAAGCTTGTGAAGTTGGAGTATAGAGATGGTGATAGTATAATAGTGCACTTGAATATCTTTCAAGGGTTGATTAACCAACTAGTTTCAGCAAAGATGACATTAGATGATGAAGTGCAGGCACTGTTACTACTTTCTTCGTTACTAGAAAGTTGGGACACTCTTGTTGTGTCACTTAGTAATTCAGCTCAAGATGGGAAATTAACATTGGAGGTTGTTAAAGCTAGCTTGCTGAATGAAGAAACTAAAAGGAAATATTTGGGTTCCTTTAACCATTGAGAAGCTAATGTGGTTCAAAATAAAAATAGAGGAAGAAGTAAAAATAGAGATTCTCAAAATAGAGACAAGTCCAGGGGGAGATCAAAATCGAAGTCCAAGGGAAAATTCATTTGTCATTATTTTGAGAAACCTGGTCATATAAAGAAATATTGCAAAAAGTTGAAGAGGGATAAATCTAGTGAAAGGAAAGGAAGGGTGAGACATCTGAGCAACAACCAGAGGAGAAGGATACTATTGCAATAGATGTTGATGAAGATTTACTTTTTATTGGTGATCAAGGTTGCCTGAACCTTGCCAATGATGATTGTATGTGGGTGATTGATTCTGGTGCTTCTTATCACCTCACTTATCATAAGAAGTACTTCTCTTCCTACACTAGTGGTGATTATGGTACAGTAAGGATGGGAAATGATGGTTACTTTAAGGCTATTGGTATTGGTACAGTGTGTTTGGAAAGTTCCACTGGTTGCAAGGTTGTGTTAAGAGATGTTCGACATGTCCCTGACATTAGATTGAGTTTGATTTCTACTGGAGTTCTTGATGATGAGGGTAATTCTAGTGATTTTGGTGAAGGAAAGTGGAAGCTCACCAAAGGAAATTTGATTGTGGCCAAAGATAAAAAGCAGAAGTCTCTTTATATGATGCAAGCTAAGTTATTCAAAGGAGAGGCAAATGTTATTGATGACTCCTCCTATGAATTGTGGCATAAAAGGCTTGGACACTTGAGTGAAAGAGGTATGCAGATGCTTGTGAAGAAACAGTTCCTCCCTAAAATGCAAGGTATGTTGTTAAAACCTTGTATTAATTGTTTAGCTAGAAAACAACATAGAACTGCATTTCATTTACACCCTCTATCTAGGAGAAAACATGCATTAGATCTTGTTCATTCTGATGTGTGTTCTGTTGATTTTAAACCACATGGAAGTGCTCAATATTTTATTACTTTTATTGATGACTATTCTAGAAAAGTTTGGGCTTTTGTGTTAAAAAGCAAAGATCAGGTACTTCAAGTGTAATACCCCATCCGTTTCGATAAAATTTTCCTGTAGCGTTTCGATAAATTTTTTACGAACTCTCTAGTGGAACATCATTCGATTTCGAATGATCTCAGTATGATTTGATTTTTGAATGTTCGAGATGAAGTTCGGATATGGGAAAGATGTTATTTTTGTAAGGTTGGGTGTCGTCGGGCATCAAGAATGATTCGACGCGCGTTTGGAGGCAAAGGAAGTTGAGGAATGCTATCTGGAGCATGCCAATGTACGTTGGGATTCTTGAACCGTACGTTAACTAGAATTCTTCCAAAACGTATGTTGTGGCAAGATGACATACATCATCTGGGAGTAAAGATGATCAACGTACGTTGCGAGTTTGAAACGTACGTCGTGAAGTTACGATTTCAAAACAGTAGCTACTGGACGCATTGTTGACCATGACAACAAAATTTTTACAAATTATAACGTACGTTGTGATGCCAAGACGTACATTGTTAATGAACAGGACGTACATTGCCTTTGAATTGCAGTGCTTAAAACGCCCTAAAACCCGTTATTTTGTCGTTTTCTCTCAAATATTCACTCCAAACTCTCTGAACTCGGCTGAAACTCTCCCACATTGGTTCCCCAACGTTCCTAAAAAACTTCTGAGGTTATATTAACGTTCTTTCTTCCTTTATAACTCCATTTCACTCATTAATTCACACATGCAAATTTCGGATAAATCATTCTGAAATTTTGATTTTTGGATGATTCTGAGTTAATGCATGTTAAAGTATGTTAGATTAGGTTAGATGGGACTTGTAGAAACATGATTTAAGCCTTGAATCAACTGATTTGGTGAATTTTTTGGAGAGAGACAGTTAGGTGTGTGTTTTGCTAATTTGAGGATAATTTGTTGTTTGTTTGTGAATTCTAAGGTTAGATTCGTGTTCAGGAGGTGAAATTGAGTAGGAATGTCGGTCTGGTTTCATCGGGAATCGAGCGGAGCGAAATTTGACTTTTTTGAAAATATTTTTCCGACACGACAGAATTGGAGCATTTTTGCAAATACTTTCTGCTTGGGATAGAATTGCAAATTTTAAAGATTTAAGGGATAAATGGTGATTATTGGAGTTTTAGAGAGTGACTTGTAATTTTACGAGTCAAAAATATTGATTCACGATTTCTGAGAGTTCGGGGTAGAATTTGGGGATTTTGACTTATAAAATTTGAGCTTGTAACCCTAGGATACCTAGGGAACGGTTGCATAAATTACCGAGTCTCGGATACTAAAGTGTAATTTTATGAAAGTTGGGGACCAATTCATAATTTTACATAGATTTGGATTTCTGGGTTGTGAGTGCTAGATCTTCGATCAAAATAGAATTTCTGACGCCGATAGCGTCTGAGTCTGTATTTGCATTAAATATGTATTCTGTAATGCCACAGTTACCATGTTTGAGTCTGTTGTACTATGTTTCTCTGTCAGCTCTGTTTGGCCTTTGAGACGACCAATCATTCACCAGTGGACTATGATTTGGAGTATTGGCTCGATGTTCAGGTGAGTGCGATGTCGAATTCAGACACATAGGCTGTGTCTTTTGAAAATCATATGTTTTTGATATGTCTGGTATAAATCTAAAATCGGTTAAATAACGGTTTGGCTATTAATAATTGATTTGTGTGATTAATAACCACACCTAGAATACGATTATGATATATAATAATAATTACATATGTTGTCTGGAAATGATCTTTGTTGCATGACTGTCTGCTATATATATGTTTGATAATATTAATTATATGCTATCATTATTATCACTATTTATGTTGGCATAAATATCGTGATAATATGATATATGTCTGTTATATATTTTGTACTACATATGATAATTTAAAATATCGTATTATGTTACATAATACATATTACCTGCCTCTGTTAATATATATATATATATATATATATATAATGTATGTACAATTACGTACATACCCTCTGTAAATAATTTATGCTTTGTATATTGTCTGCTAGATATATATAATATATATTTTTTGGATTAGGGACACCTAGTTACGAGGTAGCGTAGCCTTTGGTATATCAATATTCTATCAAGGCCCAGTTACCAGGGTAATATAGTAGTCGTGTGTCCGGCCAGACCACATGCTCTGTTTGATTCGGATGGGTGGTTCTGTCCCCCTTCTGTTATCTATCTGTTCTGGTCCCTATCCACCTCTGTTATATACTTTGTATATGTATACTCTGTTTATCATACTATATTATGTCTACGGGCCTCTGTCTGATATTATATGCCATAGTGACTATTATTTGCTATTATATTATATGAGGTATAATATATCTGTTAAGTCTGTGTTATTGTTCATCCCCCCTTAGTATATTGTATTGTTGATTGACATGGTATATCTTGCTAGAGCTCGGGGACTGCAATACTCGCGGGTATACCCTCTAATTAGCTATGTCTGTCTGTTATAGCTCTAAGACCCTTAGGGTGTCAGGTACTATTTGGGGCCCCTAAGGCTGTTAGTTGTTCGACCCTCTTGAGTTGAACACCATTGAGGCTCTTGAGGTTACTGATTCTCTGTTAGAAATTTGATTTAGCCAGTGCAGTATCAATATAATACGAGAGTATGATAAGTAATTATCATATCTGTATAAATTCTAAATAAGTTTATAATAAGATATTTGTGTATAATATTCTACACAGTCTGGATAAAAAAATGAAACAGTATAAAATGATGCATGTGTTGTCTGGTCCTTTGCCTAATATGAATTTCGTCTGAGTGCATGTTGACTGCTTTGGATGCAAAATGTTTTCTAGAATGTTTTGAACTATACTAGTATGTATAACGAGTGTATATACATATACCTGTATATGTTGCATGTGAAAGTTTTCTAACTATTTTCAAAACAGTTTATGTGAGGTCCCAGAGGCATTCTAGAGCGTTATTCCCCACTGAGTTTTCTCACCCATTCCCTTAACATTTGCAGGTGATTCAGCTTCCGTGCTCAGTGGAGTTTTCGGGTAGCAGTGATAACCCTTTTGATCGGGTTTTCAGTTGGTATGTTTGGTTAGGTGCTCCACACCGAGGGTTTGGGTTTTGTTTGTAATTAATTTGAACAAATGAGTATGCATATATATATATAATTATATTCTTTATATTTTATTTATAGCATTAGTGTTTTAAATTTATGAAACTTAAATGTTTGCTAAATTGGATAATTATTAAAATGAATAATTGGGTAGAGTTTCTGAGTACTCTGAGTCTTGTACGAGATGGGCTGGGCTTCACAGACGATCCACCTTGTACGCCGGTCACAGTTTGGAAACGGGTCGTGACATTTTCTCACTTCCGGGTGGAAGGAAACCGTTACACCTTATTTTTGCAGGCTCAACTAGAAAACCGTTACACACTTATTTTTACGGGCTCAACAAGCAAACCAAATTCCTAGTTTTTGCAGGCTCAACTAGAAAACCGTATCCACTCGTTTTCAAGACAAAACAAGCAAACCAAACCTATAGTTTTTGCGGGATTAACTAGCAAACTGAACCACTAGTTTTTTCAGGCTTAACTAGCAAACCGTTCTATTAGTTTTCTAAGTCTCACTAGCAACCACTCTTGTTTCTCTGAGGCACAACAAGGAAACTTATCTACCCTAAGCAAAATAACCTTGCTTGTTACAAAATCAACCTGACAGTATAGGAGATTTAAGCTCACACAAACCAAAAAAATGTGATAGCAACTAAATAGCTCAAATAGGTTAGAAAGGTAGAGAAGAGAGATAGAATGAATAACAAGTCTTGGCAAAGGTATCTCTTCTTTCTCTTCTGATCTGAGACGTCTATTTATAGCCACTTGTAAAAATATAGTTGTTGGAGCCTCAAAATAACTGTTGTGAAACAAATAGAAATTTTGTCTAGTAATGACGTTACTGCCTTCTACGTGCGTAGTATCTTGTTCCATCAGAGTTCTGCGTACATTGATAGCAAGTCTACGTACATTGCAAGAACTCTAGTAGTCTTAGCTTTGAGTAGATCAACATCTGCGTGCTTTGCTTCGCTTCTAGGTGCATAGACTCATGATCTACGCACTTTGTACCACGTTCTACGTGCATTGATTTGACTTCCAGAATATGCATTTTTTCACCTAGTGGCTTGTCAATATGCATAGTACAATATTTTGTGTGCATAGATAATCAAAGATTAATTCCAGTGAGATCTGGTTCTCTTCTGCTTGCTTTGCTCAGTTTTTTCGTATGTAGGAACCAACTCTGCATGCATCAACATGCATTGATGACTCTTAAAATACTTTATGGCTAGATATCAGCAAGTCTGCAATTTTGAGCTTATTTTATGGATGTTTTCCATTCATCATCATCAAAACCAAACTCAACACTACAAACTTTTTTGATTCCTCAGTCGACATTGATTCAGATGTCGACATGGATGACAATAATATACCACCTGTTATTCGTTGCTCCATCGGTTGTCCAATGACCACTCTGTATTCAGTATCGACCACTGGGTGTTCCATTTGAGCTGAAGTCTGAGGTGATTCAGTTTTTACCCAAATTCTATGCTATAGAGAATGAAGACCCAACCAAACATTTAAAGGAGTTTTACATTGTGTGTTCCAGTTTCATGGCCACACAATAACATACTGAAATTAATAATATGCAAAAGAATGTGATAAAATGCATGAACATAGGGTAAAAACAGAAAGACACAGGCACAACTGAATTCAATAAACCTGTAAAATACAATAAGTCATGAGGTCAGCAGGGACGAAGAACCCGAACCTAGACATCGAGCTCTCAACATCTTCAACTTCACCCTGTCTTCGCACGCCTTGAATGTCGTAACATTGCTGCTTTGGAGATTGGAGCTGAGTTTGGTCGGTTTACTGGTCGAGCTGCTCGAAGAAGGTATGAACTCATGTGTTCTAAAGCAGTTTGTCCAAGTAAGTGCCTTCCTTTCAAAATTTTTAATCATTTTCCTAGAGTTGATGTTCGTTATAATAATCTTGTCCAATGCTTAAGATTAGACCAGTTGTTTAATTTATGTTGACCTGTCTTTGTTTAATTGTTTCGTGAATTCTTTGCATCTTTTGAGTTCAACTTGACCAATAAGACTCATGTCTACACTGATGATGTTATTAAAATTTGACTCACGGGTCAACACCATTTTTTCTCCATCACTGACTTTAGTTTACTTTGTGGTTTCATTGATGCTTACGATATTGGTATGCCTTATTATGCTAATAATTGGTGTGATTACCCACTTGAGTTTGATGAGACCTTGGTCTATTGTGATTGGTCTGTTGATCCCCAGCCATATAACCCTCACAGCTCTCAAGCCATAACCCTTCGCCACCCTCACCAACATCTCTTTCACAGGATGTTAGTCTTCAATTTCTCTAGACGTAAAGACCCTTGTGCAGTCTTATTTAAACTCGAGCTGTTTCTTCTTTAGAGTGCTGAGAATGATTTTAATGTCAATTTAGGGTACATCTTATGCTTACATTTTAAAAAGGCAGTCACTATCCCTACCAAAGCCATGTTTGTTGGTCCACTCATCACCTATCTTGTGGAGTGTTTGAGTGGTTTAGATCCTCAAACTGACCATGACATGAATGAGGTTTCTCCTGTTAAAATCCTAGATCTTGATACTCTCTGCAGGATGCAGATGGTTCATCAAGGTAGGCTGGTGGTGCTGATTGGACACTAGTGGCCAAAAGCGAGAGTGGAGGAGAAGATGACAGATACATTGACGATAGAGGAGGGGAGAATTGAGACTAGTATAAATAATTGAAGCAAAGTGCATAAAAATTATACTAGTATAAATAACAGAAATCCATGAGATCATTATGAAAAATGTCTTTAGAAGTTAGTAAATTGCATAAATAAATTATAGAAGTATATTGTATAGTAAAAATGTATTGACATTTAAACGTCTTTTTAAAAGCAAAATCTATTTAATATATAAAACATAATACAATTTCATAAAAAACTGATATTTGACATCTTACAATTTTGACACGTGACTTTCTAATTTCATGACATATGTCACTTCCTGTTAAGAAAATAAACAAATATAGAAATAAATCTTACAAAGTTTTTGATATTAATTTTTTTTTGGAAAAAATTATAAACATTTTTAACCAAAAAAGTGCATACAACCATCAAATGTATCAAAACTCCTGTAAACTATCCTCCCAATACAAAGCCCCTCTATATCATCCATGTCGCAATTAATTCAACCAAGCTCGGATCTCACAATGTGGACCGAGAGGTAGAATCAATGACAAGAAGGAAACTAGGAGCAAAACCTATATCTGTAATCAGTAAATCCAGAGAAAAAGAAATCTCCAGGAGAACTATATGTATCATAACAAACAAGCTCCAGGAGAACTAGATAGCAATCAAAGAATTATCTACTTGTAACGTGCATCTAACCCATCAAAAATTCTTATGAGTACTTGGTTCACATTAAACTGCTCCTCTTGAAAAACCACACCATTACGCTCCAACCACAACCAGTAAATAGCAACAGTAAAGACCACTCTCCATACTTGACATCGAAGATTCCGACCTTTTGTCTTTCTTGAAAACCAATTGACCTCTCATCGCCATGCAAGAGGATCACGATCAATGTAACATCGATGAAGTACCTCCTTCCAGAATGGTCTAACGACCGGACAAGAGAAAAATAAATGAGTCAAGAGTTCTGAAGCTGAAGAGCATAACATACATAAATCATCATTATTCACCATCCCCATCGATACAACCTGTCCTTGGTATGCAGTCTATAATTAATGGCTAAATACATAATAAAACTGTAACGGGGAATATGTCTTTTGCCTCATAAGGATGGCTCCATGAAACTCTCTCAGCTTTCCTTCGCAATTCCTGCCAAGCGCTATGAATAGTGTAGACACTTGATGAGTGCAATTTCCAGCGAATGT
This sequence comes from Flueggea neowawraea, assembly GCA_948243855.1. NCBI lineage: Eukaryota > Viridiplantae > Streptophyta > Magnoliopsida > Malpighiales > Phyllanthaceae > Flueggea > Flueggea neowawraea. The sequence continues at coordinate 15,075 of CAODLS010626976.1, forward strand.
TAACTTCCTTACTCTCATCAACCTGCAATTGTTTAATATAATCCCAGGCTTGCTTAGTTTCCTCATTTAAAGGATCAGGTAAATTCCATCTTCCCCTCCTCCATACATCTTTAATTCTAGCACATTTTGGTACATCAGTGTCTCTGATATTAACAGTAGGGAACCTGTCAAGAATAGTTTAGCCATGAAGTTAGGGATCATGCCAAAAGGAAAATAAACTCTCATTACCAGCCTCATAGAGCATCAGATGTTTAAAATCAGTCCTTAACTGCAGTAGATGACCTCAATTCCAACTACAATCAGGTGGCTTAATCACACCCCAAAAGCTAAGTGTCCTAAGTTTCAACCTCAAGATCTAGTGCTCCCAAACAGACTGTTTAGTAGCCACAAGTTCCCATGTTTGCTTGCCAACTGCTGCCTTATTCCAGCTTCTCAAATCTTTAATACCTAAACCCCCCTCAACTTTAGGTTTACAAATTTTCTCCCAAGCAACTAAGCCTCATTGCTTATGGTCTTCTAGACCATGCCAAAGAAAATTCTGCCATTTAGCATCAATTTCCTTAATCACAGCCTGGGGAAGAATGAAAATTCTAGCCCAATACACTTGCAAACTCTGAAGCACAGAAATCACCAACTGCAGCCTCCCTGTATATGAAAGAAATCGTGCACTCCCGCCAATTCGTCCTGTTATCTTGTCAATGATCACACGACAATGTTCCTTTTTCAATCTAGTTGATATTAAAGGTACACCCAAATACTTAACAGGAAGCTCATCTTCAACAAACTTCAATAAGCTCAGAGCCGCCTGCTTTTGAACTTGTCCAACCCCAATGAAAAAGACAACACTTTTTCCTTCATTGACTTGTAAACCAAATACCTTCCTGAAGTGCTAGAAAATACAAGCAATACTATCCAAAGTAGACAGATAATATCCACAAAATACCAGCAGATCATTTGCAAAACATAGGTGGTTCAACCTCAATTCTTTACAGCCATAATGAAATTTAAAATTTTGAGGTATCAGTACCTGAAAACAACGTGAAAGATACTCCATGAAAAGCACAAATAATAAAGGAGACATTGGGTCCCCTTGTCTCAAGCCTTTTCTTTCCCCAAAAAAGCCTTCAAGAGTCCCATTAATTACAAGTGAATAAAATGGATTCCTCACACAAACCATCATCCATCTGATGGATTTAGCAAGGAAGTGCAATCCTAGCAAGATTTCCTCAATAAAGTCCCATATAACAGTCATAAGTTTTTCGTAAGTCAATTTTCAGTGAACAAGAAGGAGAATGATCCCTTCGATGATGATTCCGGACTAATTCATAAGCCAATAGAACATTATCAAGTATATTTCTTCCCAGCACAAACGTAGATTGGGTAGGGCTAATTATTCTAGGAAGAAGCTTTCTAAGTCTATTGGCCAGAATTTTTGTAATCACTTTATAAATTATCATACAACATGCAATTGGCCGTTAATTACTTAATCCCCTAAGGTTAGTTACCTTCGGAATGATTGTCAAAGTAGTGGAAATGAACTGTTTTAAGAGCTGGCTAGTATTAAAAAACTCCCAAACTGCAGCAGTAACTTCCCTCCCAACCATTTTCCAACACTTCTTAAAAAAATAGCTATTGAAACCATCGACTACTGGGGCTTTATCCTCTCCAACCCCCCACACTGCTACCTTTACTTCAATATATGTAATATCTAAAACCAAAGACCCAGACTCTTCTAACGAAACTACAGGTTCAGTCTGTAAAACATCAGTTCTAATATGCTCCCTTGAGGTGTTATTAACACCCAATAATTGTTGATAGAAAGCCACCATTGCATCATTGATTTTTCGTTCATCAGAAACCTCACAACCATCCTCTAACTGTAATAAGGAAATTTTATTTCTAGCCCGTTGGATCTTCATTAAGATATGGGAAAATTTTGTATTACTGTCCCTCAGCTGCACCCGATTAATCTGTAGCTTCTGCCTATAATATCTTTCTTCACTGGCTTGCAAACATTGAAATTCAGACATAACAGCCCGCTCTTCCTCGTGAAGGGCCTTATTCATAGGCTCCTGTTGCAATGCAGTTTGTAAGTCAAATAATAACTTCCTACAATTTTCCACTCTTTTAGAAATAAGAGAAAATTCTCTTCTATGCAGCTTCTTCAATTCCTTTTTAACCATCAAAAGTTTCCGCCAGACTTTTATACATTCCATTACCCTGAATATCAGAACCTCAACTTCGTTGAACAATGTTCATAAATTCTGCGTGCTGCGTCCATATATTATAAAAGCGGAACAAAGAAACCCTTCTTCTTTCCTGCCTCTGTCGTAAATTCACCACAATGGGTGAGTGATCCAAAATTCCCGCAGGTAATGCCACACAATCAGCATCAGCAAAACTATCCATCCATTGCACATTTACTAAACAACTGTCCAGCCTGCGCTAGATTCTATCATTACCCACCTGGTTGTTCTTCCAAGTATAGAAACATACATAGCTTCTTAATCCAAGTAACCCACGCTCCTTTATGCATTATTTAAACTCTTCATAAACTTGACTACTTACATCAATACCCTCCACCATCTCATGATTACAAGACTGCTTACATCAATACCCTCCACCATCTCATGATTATTTAAGATAGCATTGAAATCACCTTGTACCAATCAAGGCTCTTTTATGCTAGTAGCAATCTGTCTTAACACACCCCATAACTCTCTCCCATCTGCAACATCATTGGCCCCATACACAATAGACCAATAAAACCCCTGCCCTACCACTTCCATTCTACAATGAACTAGTTGCTTAGAAACAATTCCACCTAAACCAGACAAGCTTTTGGATCAACCAGGACCCAAATTCTGCCTAAATCAGACACACAGTAGTTATCAAGAAATTGTCATCCCTCTAACTTCAACCCCTAAACCACTTTTTCCTCATTCTCACATCTAACCCGAGTTTCCAAAATCCCCATATCCATAATCTTCTTTTCCCCAATCAGAATCTTTATCTCTGATTGTTTATTAGGGGCATTAAGCCCTTGGATATTCCATGTACCCAACATTAACCCTTTTCAGGGGGTTTACCTCTTCCACCTACACCTCCACTTATACCACTCCCACTCCCCTGCCTACGACACTTTCCACTATGACTCGGGTCCACCACTTCCTTTCCCCTCCTAATTTCTCCAAATTTAATCATGCTTCTATTTGAAATAGTAGCAAAACCATCCTCTTTATAGCCCTCTAAACCTGGTTGTGGGCTTGCTGCCTTCACCATCTCCCTCATCCCTACACCAGGAAGCCTCTCAGAAACATCCACCACACTATTAGACTCAATCAATCCATTGGAGACCTTATCCTCGCTCACCACTCCTTTGCCACTATTAGGTTTCTTCTCCACCCATACCTTCTTCATCTGACCAATCACATTAGGACATTGAGAAGCATTGTGCCCATCACCATGACAAACAGAACAGAATTCTGGTCGCCATTCATAAACAACTTTCTGAATAATTTGTTGACCCTCCTCATTCTCTAGCAGCATCTCATCAGGAAAAGATCCACCCAGTTCCATCTCTACTAGTATACGAGCAAAACCCAACTTCTCCTGCTTCAAAGTATATTGATCTGAAAACAAGGGGGTGCCTAAGAGACTTCCAATCTGGCTGAGGATATCAGTTGTCCACAGCTCCTAAGGTAACAATAGAAATTGCACCCAGACAGGGACTCGTTGTAATCCACACAACTCCAACTTCATCAATGGCTTCCACTCTTTCAGTAATAGAGGCCGTTTGTTGAAAGTGTAAGGTCCACCATTAAGCACCTGCTATTGAGCCTTCTTTGTAGCAAAATTGAATAAGAAGACATTGTCCTTCACAAAATGTACTGATGTCAACCCTCATTGTTTCCATCTGTTCAACATAAAACTCTCAATTACAGTAAATCGAGGAACCATCCCGTAAACGCTTCCAACCAATGCATTCTGCCATTTAGTAGCACTTCCAAGAACTTCAGATGTAAAGAAACGAGCAACTCGTTTCCCATTACTCACTACTGGTGGAACATATCGCAAAGAACAATTAGGAGATCTCTCGTGATTGCTTGTAAACAGATCACTCCATCGAGAAACTTCTTTCACAGATTGATCCTTATTACGCAACAAGTGTGCAGACTTAGCTTCCTAATTCCCAACCTCTGCTTCCCCGTCTTCCTTTCAGTCAATGAAGAAGAATTCAAAGAACCTCTTGGCAGTTGACTCACACTCACCACAACAACCTGTGCACTAGCAGATGAACCTCCAATCTTTTCTGACAGAGAGTGAACCACCCCCTGCAGAGGAGAAGTAACTGGATCCTCAATAGCTACAACATCATCCACAATTTGATCGCGACATAGCTGACTCCGATTATTAGTGTTTTTCCTAGCTTTTCTTCCCATGAGATTAATTTTTATCTTTTTATGTATATTTTTTAATTTGAGACAATTTTTATTATAGTCTTGAATTTATATAAAAATTAAAATGGATCATAGTAACTCGAAATACTGTCCAGAAGTAAAACTAATATATATAAATAGTGAATATATAACTTTAATATATATGTCCAAATAAATACACCCGACAATAAATTTACAAACCAATTACGTATTCAAAATTTAAAAGTTAGTCTATTCAAAACTCTCGAATTCATTATAAATTTGAAAGCTATCGTTTACAGTTGTTCAAAGTTCAGGTGAAAGCCCTGCTACTAGGAGACACTTACGAATAAGAACGTAACTATAGCCACCAAAATAGAACGTAACATGATGATATTATAGGTCTTTTTTTTTTCTTTTTCTGAAGTAGTGTACAACCCACGAAAAAGTCATGAATGTACATAACTATATGAATTATGATGAAAATCTTAAACATTGACCTCACTAGGCTTCCTAAACAAGTAAACGTCAAAATTTCATCACGTATCATCTCCAACAAAATGGAAGAACAAAACAAAAATCTAGTCTCAAAGTGCATGCTTGTTTGCGTCTCAAGGTGGATTTGTTCATTGAAGCTATAGTTATTATTAAGTCATGCTATCAAAATGGACAAAACAACCTTGAGCAACACTCAAATTTATAGTCAACCAGAGGCTTAACTATATCTCTACACTAACAATTATGCAATTGATATTTGTTAGAACATATCAAGTAAAGCTTCATGTATCAATCCACTGAGAACATCAAGCTCCAATTCTAAAGCCACCTCTTCTTTCTCTTCATCAAAATTTCTCCACTTCCCTTTCTTTTCCATTTCTCTAACATAGACATGCCTGTTCTCCTTCGCTTCCCAACCCAAGAACATTTCTTGTGGCAGCCCATTTACCCATTCTCGTACTACTCCAAACTCTTGTTCATAATTCGTCTTGTCTTTTTTTTCCAATGTGCTTGATTTGTTTTCTGCAATTTTTTCTCTGAAGAAGTCTAGCAATAGTCTATCTGTCTTGGTTACTGCTGTGTCTGGTGGTAATGTTGCTTTGACTTGCTCAAGTAGTTCTCTGGCTTCATCTTCTGTTCCATTTTCTTCGTTTTGGTTTGAAATTGAGCAAGGCTGCGTGGACGAGTTGACTGATTCTTCGTCATCGGATGAGTCTGCCTGTGCAATGCGTCTTTCCAGGTCCACTGGTTCAATTTGGGCTAGGTTCTCAAATTTTCTGATCTTTTTCATAAGCATCTGTTTGGTTCCTGTAAATCATGTCCATTAGATCTTGTTGACAAAAACCCAACTAAAGCAAATAAAAAATCGGATAATATGTTTCTGTTGATTAATTGATGAACATTATAATGCTTATAGTGTGCATTACTGTATGTATAGCAACCATCCATTAATACTTCTAGACGGCTGAAAATAAAAAATTTATTTGGGGGCTTAGTACATTATTTTGTTAAATTTCAGCAGATTATTCAATACTTTTTAATATTTCTTTAACCATGGAGTCTAATTCAGCATATGTTATGATTTGTGTTCGCTTGACCTAAGAAAATTTTAAGTTATTTTTAATTTGAAAAACATTTTTTTGTTTTTTGTTTTCAGTTTTGTTTCTATTTTCTGGAAACTGATAATAATTACAAAACACGTTTATTTCTGAAAACTAAAAACAAGTTTTCTATAAAAAACAAGAGAGGGAAGGATGTGTATCTCTTTAAAGTGTGTTTTGAATAGAGATTAAATGCAAAACCTTGTTTTAGAGATTATTTTTTTAACAATTTTTTTATTTTTTTTTATTTCTATTTTTTAATTTTTTAGAAAATAATAGAAAATTCTTCAAACTAAATATTCCTTAGATTCTAAAAACTCAAACTACTTGTGACTTTCAGTCCAAACCAAGGAAATTTATCAACAGATTTTTTTTTAACGAATCTGATTGGAGAACTATTACTTAAATTGAAGGAAGAAATATGCATTACAAAAAGAAAGCCAAATTCGGAGAACACTTTAATATGGGACTATTAATAGGATGCAAATGAGACAATGAGGAGTTACCTTCGATGCGGACAAGACTGCACTGAAAGGGAGAACTGCCATCTTCTTGATCATCTCCGAATGGACAATCCAGCACGGAGACTGGACTAAATTGTTCTTTCTGCTCATTTGGCCACACCTATCAAAATTATTAAAACTATTAGAAACAACACAAATATCTATATTTATTTGGACAAATTTTTTTCTTCAAAATGTAGTTAAAAGAGAAATGCAAAAAGGAAAAAGACTTATATAGGATCAAGTGATATAAAGTGTCATTTAGTTTAGGCTATTATTAAGTATGCATAATCTACTACAAATGGATACGCTTTAGCTTAGGACTTGCACGGGCACTAGGTTAGCGGATAATGACATATAATTTCTCTTTTTTTTTACCATACAATCTAATTTGCGTTCCACATTACTCAATCTAAAAAAATAGTCTCTTATAATTTATAGTTTCGCAAATGTATTCTCAATCAAATAGTAGATTCCAGTAAAACTAAACATGTTAACTCAACAAATTAGAAAAACAATATAGGTCTTGTTGTATAAAAGAAAGCGTCCATTTTAGTCTATTAAGAGCCGCAAATTATAGATTTTAATAGATAAAACAGATTCAAATAAACTAAAAAAAGGACAACTCATTATACTAAAACAGTATCATGCTAAATCATTATACTTTAAAAAAA
>CAODLS010627244.1:0-19493 GCA_948243855.1 Flueggea neowawraea
TTTGGAGAGATTTGTGAGGAGAAGAGAGTTCTACAAGAAAGTTGGCAAGGCTTGGAAACGTGGGTACTTATTGTACGGACCACCTGGGACTGGGAAATCCAGTTTGATTGCTGCCATGGCTAATTATTTGAAGTTTGATGTATATGATTTGGAGCTTACTAGTATTTATTGCAACTCTGATTTGAGAAGGATTTTGTTGTCTACGACGAATCGGTCCATTTTGGTGATTGAAGACATTGATTGTAGCGTGGAGATGCATGATCGTCAGGACATGAATGATGGTTGCAGAGAATCCGACACTAGGGTTAGTACTGCTGATTTCTCTCTTCAATCTCTGTATCAATTTGGTTTAATTTGTGGTAATATGAATTTGTAATTGATTTTGGCAGCTGACACTTTCGGGGGTGCTCAATTTCATTGATGGGTTGTGGTCAAGCTGTGGTGATGAACGAATTATAATTTTCACCACCAACCACAAGGATAAGTTGGATCCTGCCTTGGTGTGTCCAGGTAGAATGGATATGCATATCAACATGTCTTACTGCACCACTACGGGCTTCCACGTTTTGGCCTCTAATTATCTTGGGATTGAACCCAAGACTCATAGGCTAAGCAGAGACATTGAAGGCCTAATGGAAAAGACTTATGTTACTCAGAGATAGCAGAGGAACTGATGAAGACTGAAGACGTTGATGTTGCTCTTGAAGGGCTCGTAAAGTTCCTCAAAGGAAGAATTCTGAAGCTAATGAGGTCAAGACTGAAGAGAATTGCAAAGTTGAAGAACATGAAGACAAGAGGCAGAAAGTTGATCATGACGAAATGGACATCGGTACTACTGGTAGGAAAAAAAATTTAAGGGCTGCAAGAAGAGGAAAGAAGAAGAAGAAATCTGGGTAATCCAAAAATACCCAAGAAAAGTGGATACAGGACAGGTCCTTTAAAATGTGGTTCGTGCCATTTGGGAATAGGGCTGATCTGGGAGTAAAGCCTGCAAATCCCATTCTTGTACTAACAAATGCCATTTTATGTGCAGTCTAAAAGCAAGGTTTTGGAATATCGAGATTTGAGGTAGTGGATCTAACGGTTAGTTTTGAATTTCAAAATTGTCTCGATTTCAGTTGGATTCAACTATTTCTACCTGTATGGTTTTCTTTTTTAATTTACTGGAACGGGCGTTGTTGCCGTTTATTGTTTTAAGGTTTTTTCGCATTTTACGTTTGTGACAAATAGCCAATAGAATGAAGACACATGTTTCTTCGACTGAGCAATTCATTTGGTCCAGTGAATTTTTCTAAATCTTTATGCTAATATACTCTCATCCCAATTTAATAGATACCAATTAACTTTTACTAAAATTAAAAAAAAAAATTTAGTAGTTAAAATTATTTAATTTTATACAATTTTTTATTTATATCATTTGACAAAATATTTTGATAATTAATGAATTAGTTGAGAGAAAAATTAAATAAGGATATATTTGTAATTTTACTAATAATAAATACAAGAAAAAAAGTGTACGTATGTTTTTTGACATCTAAAATAAAAAATATGCCTATTAAATTGGGATGGAGGGAAAATATGAAATGGTTCATTTTTTTTTTAAATTTATGAACTGTGAATGAAATGAAATGGTTTAATTCATAAAAATATTTAAAACTTTACATTTTATGTGAAAGACTATCGATTCTATTTGTAGTATGTGCGAAACAAGGTATTTTTAGATGAGAGTTGTGGGAAATTTGATGAACCCGAAATGATCAAGGACTAGTTTGTATTTGTCACCACAGTATTTAGTATATAACATATAACATTTTCTAATAATTGCTATGAATAAATAGTAAAAAAATAGAGAGATGGTACATTTTTTTAATAAAATACTATATACTTATGAAAAAATGTTATATGTTGTTGTCAATAAACGAGTTTTAAAAGATTTCATGATAGAAATTTCTGGCTAGGTGATGTTGACAAAGTTCGCAATGTAAGTTGTACAATTCAGTTTTTAATAAAATGCTCTTCTTTGGTATGCAACATATCTGTGTCTAGGTGTGGCCATAGTTCATGAACACCTGGTTTAAAGAAACCATGAACCATAACCAAACTGCCCAGAATCGATTTTTGGAGGTTTGGTTTCGATTTCTGTTCGTTTTCAGTTTGGTTCGATTCGATTTGGTCGGCAATTCCAATTCGCCGCTTCAGACTGTCCAAACTAGGGCTGAGCACGAGTCCTAGAGATAACCGAACCGAATATCCGATTCAAAAAGAACCGACACCGAAAAGAATCGTTGACTTTTGACTTTCTCTGAACCGAACTATAACGAAATTTTTATTTGGTCCGGGTCTGGATCTTAAGTAATATTCGGATCGAGAACCGAACTAAACCGAAGAACCAAAACTAGAACAAACAATACATACGTGCGTACATATGTATCTTGTATTTGGGATTTAATGTTATATTATTATAATGTGCTTTTATGTTTAAGATATGATAAATAGGATTTTTTTTATTTCAATTTAATTTTATTGAAAATTTTTCTGAGAACCGAACCGAAACCGACCCATTTTAACCGAACCAAAATTTTGAAGATTTTGGATATTCGGTTTGGTTTCGCTTATGAAGAAAACAAAATCTTCGAATGTCGGATCGGTTCTGGAGATTTGGACCTAATCGACCCGTACTCAGCCTTAGTTCAAACTGTTTTTTTTTTTTATAAATAATGTTGTTTCAGACCGCGAAAAGAACACCCAAATGGAGTTGGGTCAGCTAGCCTGTTGGTTTGAGGTGGTTGAACCGCCGATTAATCAGTGGTTCAACGGTTTGGGAATTCATGAAACCAGATCAAGTTATAACGGTTTATGCGGTTTCAGTTTGGGCCAATTCTGTTTCGAGCTGAACCAGCGGACCGATTCCAAATTGGCCATGTCTATTTGTGTCAGCTTCCACTTGCCTTCTAAAGCATCTTTTTGTTTAGGCAATATTTGGCAGTTCAAGAATTGGGCATGGAATTAAGGAATTGGACCTAACCAATTCCAATTATTTTGTTTGGCTAACATAAAGAATTTGTAATTCCAATTCTCAAAGTCAATTTCTTAGAATTATAATAACTCTTCCTCCAATTCTTAACCCAAGAACCAAAATTACCAATTCCAAATCTCTCTCTAAAAAAAATTTAATTATTTAATATAAATTCATATTAAACAATTAAATATTTAATCTATATTAAATAATTATTTAAATAATCAATTCTAATTTTAATCATATTCTAATTTTGGTTTAATTCCAGTTAATGTGTGTTATCTAAACATCATAATTCTAATTCCAATAAAAAAATTTAATTCTACAATCCAAACGGACTCTTATATAGATTTTTGTGTCTGTACACTTTGATTTACTTATAGAACATTGTTACTTAGAGCTTGCTTGGTAAGGAAATCATTTAAGGCTTGTTTGGAAAGGTAGAGCATATATCATATTTGGTAGGTTTTGTAATGATTAGTGATGAATGAATAGTAAAAAATTAGAGATATAACACATATTTTTATAAAATTAGTTATACAAAATATGTTATATATCATGGTTGTCAAACGAGCTCTTAGCATTTTGAGAGCACTTAGCATGTTAAATACACAACATGTTTGTTTATTAATTACTCTTTAGCATTTAGCATGTGAGAACCTTTAAAAGATATTTTAATATGTGAAATGTCATTGTTACCCTCATTTACAATTAATTTTGAATTACACAACCTTTTGAAAAATGACAAAATTAAAATTTCACTTTTGTCACCTTTTATTTTTACTATTCAAAATACACAAACTTATATATGTTATATACTAAATACAAAATAGACTACTCTTCCAAAGAGCCCTTATTGGTTATTGATATGGCTTCAAATAAAGTGAAGCTGGTTGATAGTCAACCTCTTAGAAACCAGTCGAACAGCTTGAAAAAAATGTCAATCAATAGTATGATAACAACTTTTTCCTTGAATGTATTATCATTGCTAAAAATAAAAAATTAGATGTTTCATTTGATGAAAAAACTGATCGTCAAATTTGCATTTGTTAATATCTAAAGCATTTCATGAAAGCTGATGCATTCAAATCTACTAGTTTATATCTCTAGCGAGATGTCTCCGCATTTGAGATTAAATGCCCAGCATCAAAAGTACAAAGAAATATGTAATTCGAGATTAAAATCTTGTTTAAACTCGACTTGTTAATACGAACAAGCTTTTATCGAGTCGAAACTGAGCCGCTCGGGAGTAGCTCGTCTCATTTAGAACCCTAGTTGCAATCGGTTAAGATCTTCAAGAGACAACTTTTAGCATTCTTGAAGCTTGAACGAGAATTATATGATATTCTTCTTGATCCACTCTGTTGAGTTCAGTTTTAATGATGATGAATGCAAAACATCTATGAAAAGGTGCAAAACTGCAGACTTGTCCATATTTGTCAACAAAGCACCTTAATGATTCATTAAAGTGCGTTAATGAATATCAAAGCACTTTATTGATTCATTAAAGCACATTAATGAATGCAAAATTGGCATCTAAGCACGCAGACGTGTTGAGCCAATAAGCAAAAAGGGCCAGACATTGATCTAAGCACGCAAATGATTCATCAAGGCATGTAGATGAGGATCAATGCACGCAAATGAGGAGTAACGCAAGTTGTCTAATGATCTGAGTATTGTTGCGTAGATGGATTAAAGATGCAAACTTTAATGAGATGATCAACGTATGTAGATGAGTAGCAACGCACATTGACAAGCTTCAAATGATGACAAAGTTGAGAGGTTTAGTTTGCTTGTTTTGTCCTGAAAATAAATGGTTTGATTTGTTTGTTTTGTCCCTAAAACAAGTGGTAATAGTTTTTTAGTTGAGCCCGCAAAAACTAGGGTAATTGTTTTCTTGTTGAGCCCGCAAAAATAAGGTGTAACGGTTTGCTTGTTGATCCCGCAAAAACAAGTTGTTGTAAATGGTTTCCCTCTACCCGGAAATGAGGAGTTAGTGGATTGAAACTCTTGAGATGCTTCTAAAGGAGTGGATGTAGGTCAAAAAGGACCGAACCACTATAAATTAGATTTGTGCTATCTTCCCTTGCTCTCTCTTATTTGCTTTGCATTTATATTTGATTTATATGGTTGTTTGTGGATAGGATCTTTGGTTCTAAGTTGCTTCCGCATTTAAATTTGATTTTAGTTTAAAAGAACTTTGTTATTTGTTTTAGTTTGTAAAATAATTTCAATGAAATTTTTAACTTGCTAAAAATCTAATTCACCCCCTCTTGAATTGTCACTGTTTATTTGGAATGAGTCTTTTTACACTCTAATATGGATGAGTACCAATATAATCATTATAAACGTTCATTTGACTTTGGCAAAGTGTTAATCTTCTCAATCTTCGCTCACCTTGTCTTGGGCTTTTATGATCTTGTTGGTTCTCGTGAACCTCTTGTTCCTATTGAACTTTGAGTGCATGTTGGGCTTCATGGATTTGGCTTACGCTATGTTAGCACTAAATGCTCATACCAATATCAAATGTACTAAATTTTGTATGATCCCAAATCACGAGTTTTTAGTATTATAAATTCATTAAGATTACTAACTAATTTCATATCATAAATGTGCCCATAGTACTAAATATTATCCTTAAATCAAATATAGTGTAAAATCTTAAGCAACCAAACCATTTTATTTGATCGTTTCACTTGGTTGGTTTACTTAAATTGGTGCTCCACATTTGTACACGAGTTAATTATGCCACATGTCTCAAATGAAATTCAGATTTTGACAAAAAAAATTCAAAGTTTTGTAATTAGTTGAATAACATATTTTTAATTTTATGTCTTCCATATACCATTTTTTAAATTCAGGGTCTCAAAAATTCTAGATGAATTCAAATAAAAGGAAATTTTCACATCATTTTTTCACTTTTTTTCTCTCTCTTCGGCTTCTCTCTCTCCCAAACAAACCTAGCAACCTACCTCTCTCTCTCAACTCTCCTGTCTTCGTCTTCTCTCTTCCTCTCAATAAGCCCTAGCTGCTCCTGAAACTGCCACTCTTATCCGCTTCTAGAACTATTGCTCTCATTCGATCTATCTCCTCACCCATCTCTTCTTTCTTGTTAGATCTTTTTCCACTGTCACTCTCTTTCTCTCTCCTAAACGCCGTTCTTTTTTCTTCTCTTATCGCACTCTCATTTCTATTCCCTCATCGCTCTCTCTCTCCTCAGGTTCTCTTTTGTCCTTATCGCCCTTTCTTCTCCTCGTGTTCTCTACTATCCTCCTCATTCTCGTTGGTCTTTCTTCTCACTTTTTTTGTGACGGATTTTGTGGTGGCGGAATTTCTGTTGACATATCTTGAGTTTTTTGGTGGCGGCAAATTTTGTGTTTGTTGTTTAGTTTGTGACAACGACGGCTAGTTTTTGGATGGAGTGGGGGTGGCACTAGATCGATTAGGGTTGGCTGGAGTGGGGGTGGTGATGGGTGGTTTAGGAGACCCTAGCTACCTATTGTTTAAGAAACAAAATAAAATATGTATTTTTTATTTTGAGTTGTTTTGGTTTTGATTTGCTTTGTTTGATGGGGTGGCAAAAACCTTAGCAGACTGATTTTATTGAGTTTGGTTGATTTTTGTTAAGTTTGATTAATTTTGTACAGAGATGGAGACTTGTGAAGATATTTGGATACATTTGTAAATTTGTAAAAAATAAATAAGTGAGTTTAATTTGGTTTTATAAATTCATAATTTCATACACTCTTGCAGATTTATAGAGACATTTAGATACATTTAAAGACATTTGGAGCCATTTTGGAGACTATTAAAAATTGTAATTAAGAAATATTTAATCTAAAAATTATTATATTGAAAATTTAATAAATTAAATTTTATATAAAAAATGACATTTGAAGACATTCAGAAATATTTGGAGACATTTGGATGTCTTCTAAAAGATCAGATTGTATCTTAAAATTTATCTTTTTCGCGAAAAAATCAATTTCTCAAAAGTATGACCATTTTTTGCAAAAATGACATTTATCAAATTCAATTTGCTTTATCTAACTTTTTTATATTTAAAATTTTGGATGAGATTTATCAAAATCTGAATTTTAATTTAATACATATGTTAAATTTGCCCTTTAGAAACTGCCATCTAATGGCCCAAATTCAAGAATTAAATCTAACGGTAAAATTGAAAAGTGGTCTGACTGTACCAACAGCCCTTTTTTAGATATTCTTCTGTGAAGAACGTTCTTTTGTGTCTCTTACTTTTATCGATATTTTTTCTACTCTTCACATGCTCTGCAGTCTCTTCTCATCATCTTCACTGATTTCTCTCTTAATTTTTTTTATTTCTCGTCAATCTGTTTCAAGATCCAGTACTTTGTTTCTCTCTTAAGCATGAGAGAGATTTTACCAGTACTTTTGTTTATGGCTGGAAGCGGCCATAAACAATGTGGAGAAGGGTCCTGCCTAGTAGAATGGAATTGGCGATCAAGTGACCAGAATGGAGCATCGAAGCAGAGGAAGACGATGTCAATCCAGAGCTAGTAGAAGAGCACTCCGCCATTGGTTATCTGCCACAAAAAGTTCTTTATGAAATGAAAAAAGAAAGGCTAATTAATTTTCTATCACAAACCCTCAACATGGCCAGAGAATGGTGTGCATCAATTGGTCTCAGCCAAGGATGTTCTCTGCTTATGGCATACAATTTCTTTGCCCATGTATCCATTCATGGGGTAATTTCAGTGCCTTATATGCCCTAATACTTAATTGTACTTCCTAAATGAGCCTATGTTGGGAGGGTTATATGAGCAACCTCATGTCTCAATTGAATGCAATGTATATGGAGCTAATGTCAGTCCTAACAACTTGAGTTCTCAGGATTCCAATTTAGGAAATCAGCATTTTGTCTTTTTTCTTTTAAATCGATTAACAATAGGTCCTTTTATTTTTAAGGGAAAAACACACTAATATTCAACAAATAAAATAAAAAAAAATGCAACAACATTCATAACCTATACAAAAACAGAAACATGCTAAAAAAATTTAAAAAATACAGAAAAGTATAAATAACACTTATCCCACGCCAAACAAAAGATTCAAATTCCCACACAAATTTAAACACCGAAAATCTCTCAAAATCCCTAAACAATCGCAAAACTCCATCTCTTAAAGTGGAAACAACCAAAATAATCGAGATCGGATCACAAGCATTCTATAACAAACAAATTAGGAAATCAAAACGATATTGAGATCAAAATCTGATATATTAAAAAGTCTAGCAAACATCTACAAAAAAAGTATGTTGAAGCTCAAAAATACTCTTGTGAATTTGTCAAGAACAGAAAAAAGTAACAATAACATTCATTTGCCTCTCAGAAACGATAACATCATTGAAGAATCATTGAAGAAGACAAAAACGAGAACATCTCAACTACATAGTTAGAGAAATTAGTACATTATGATAACTTTCTCAAAAATGCTTAGGAAAATGAGTACATTCTGGTAATATTCTTAGAACTTGCTTAGGAAAATGAGTACATTATGAGAATATATCGCCTACCTTTTTAGAATAAATCAGTACAATCTTTTGAAAACATAGTTAGAATAAATGAGTACATTTGGAGAACATCTCAACTACATACTTAGGAAAATGAGTACATTATGATAAATTTCTCAAAAAATGCTTAAGAAAATAAGTACATTCTGGTAACATTCTCACAACCTGCTCAGGAAAAATGACAGCAAGTAATGGCTTAGTAGTCTTAAGCTTCTTCTTGGAGCGAGAAACTTCATTTGAACCAGCAACTCTTTTCTTCTTCGAGGAAGAACCCTTATCAGACTTGCCTTTTGAAGAAGAAACATCTTGAACTCAAGTGCTCGACATTATACTTGAGGAAACAACAACAAAAATCAATTAAAAACATAAAACAATTATCGAATCAAATAAGGAAACATAAAATCTATACAACAAGCAAACTCGATTGACAAAATAACCAAAATTAAAGAGAAACATACGAAACCAAACACTGAAAAAGACAAAGTGAGAAAGAGTGACAAAGAAGAGAAGTGAGTAGAGAGAGGACAGAGAGCAAAAGGATGAGAGAGAAAGAGAAGTGAACGGAGAGGAATGAGATGAGATAGAGGAAAGAGGCGAGGTAGAACAGGGAAAGGAACAAGATGAGAGGAGTGGTGGAGACAGAGGAGAGAGAAAATAATAATTAGGAGAATAAATACTTCGGCAATTTAGAAATTATAATTAAAATATTGTATAATTGAAAATATAATTGAACATATGAAATTTAAATAGAAAAGTACACATGAGGGTAATTTCCTCTATTTTTAAACCAATCCAGAATATCCAAACAATTTACAACCTAAATCTGAAATCTAAAACTCTAGAACAGACAAACTTTGAAATCTACTTATTTACAACAAACAAAAATTAACAGAAAAGAACACAAAAAAATCAATCTGAATTCGGACCTGCAAATCAACCCAAAATACTAACACTTCAAGCACACAATAACTAAAAAAGAAACGAACATAAACAACAATTGGGAGATTCAGCAATTAAAGATTTATTCAGTCAATTCGTCAGCAACACTCGGAATCCAAGAGGGGACATCTCTAGGCTCTCTTGGGTTCCTCCCTTGGATTCCAAGTGTTGATGAATAATTGACTTCAATCCGTCACCACCTCTCAAACTAACTACTAATTTCAAGTTGATCTCAACAGTATTACTTGCCAACTGAGACTCAGTACAAGAGACTAGAACTTCAAAGTTGGAAACTATAAACTACAAAACAAACCATAGCTACAAATCAAACAAATGTCTCTCCTGTAACAACTGCTCTTCAATGTCAGGCAAAGCCTAGACAAGGAATTGTTTGCTTAATCAAATGACAAAAGAAAATGCTTAATTTCAATATACTAGTTTTTGGTGCACATGTGTTGCATGTGGTAGACGTCTTTAACAAAATTTTGTATAGTTATGTCTAATAAATAAATAAATTATTGTATTAATAAACACAAATGCAACTTATAAAAATCTCCTAGGATTATAAAATACTTATATAAAATTTCATATTTCAAATCTTCTATGAGAAATACTTATAGAACATATAACTCAATGCTAAATTTGTAAATAATATCAGTATAAATATATTTTTTAATTTAATTTTTATTTAATATGAACCATATTATTCTATTGAGGGATAAAAGTATTCCTTATAGACAATACTTTTAGCAAATATTACCCTTAATTTTTTTCAATTATCGGCTTTTACAAGCAATTTTGACTTGTATGATTAATTTATTATTTATAAAATAAATAAAAATATCAAAAATATATTTAAAGTATAGGCACATAAATTAAAAATTACATAAAATTTTATATATGCAAAACAGCTATAAATGTTCTTATCAACCAATTTGAAATGTGTCTCTTCATTTTTAGATTATTTAACGAAACAAAATCGTAATGCAAAATGTGATCCTTATTTCATGTTTTTATAAATATTCAAATAGGATACATTAAAAATTTTCTACACTTATCAAATACATATATAGAAAATTCAAATATTGCTACTTAAAATCTTTGCCTCAGACTCATTTTATCATCGGAATCTTTTTCCTTAATTAGGGGTTTTAATCAACCTAATTTGAAATTTTAATATTATTCTAATACTGAAAAAAAGTTAAAAGAAACGTGCGACTTAAATAGTTGTTATTTTTTTATATCGACTATTCAATCTCTTTTAAAAGTTAATAATTGTGTTTTCTCATATTTTTTCGTTGCCACTTCAACTATTTAGATGCTAGAGTCATCTTTAAAACTTATGTTTATTGATAAAAAAATTGGATAAAGAAAATATTTTTAAAAAAATATATAAGATAATTTTAATAATTTAAGAGTTGAATCAAATAGGTAATTTTTAATTAAATTTCATTTATAAATAAGATGGAGAAAACAGATAGTTCAATAATTTTTCAAAAGTGTATACATAAAATATATAATTTTTTTCTTTTTTTAGACGTCAAAGTCCAAACTATCACCTTATTACTTGCAACCAAAATTTAAATGTTGTGAAAATTCAGCTTTTAGAAAATCAGTAAAAAGATTGACTCCAACATTAATCCATATTCAAACCATTCGAACAAAACTCAAGTTGCTTTTGTCGCTGAAACAACAAAATTTCACAGAGAACTACTACTTTTTATCAAAACCACAGCGAGTGTTGTGATCATTTTTTAGTCTGATGTTATAAGTGTAATAATCGGTAGCCCACACCTTTTTCGTTCCCATATGTTGATATGAATATCCAAGTTTCTGTTCAAAGAAATTAGACAGTGGTATTACTGCAAGTTCTTCTTGCCGTTGGTATCAGCTGTAAATTCAAACATATCGCTTTATTAAAACTAAATTTCAAATGTTCATATTTGTGACAACAACCAGAAAACTAACAAAAAAGTAATTAATTTGTAAAAGTTAAAAACTAATACATAGGTTAACAACATCAATCATAAACCGAAAAGAAACAAATAGTTATGGAAACAACACTACCAAGAAGAATTTACCTTTTACACTCACAAAACTTGTTGACAGCCATATAAAACATATTTAACACCAAAAAGCATCCGAGCCATTGAGGTGTCAAAGTGAGTTCAACCTTTTAATTCCAATCATACAAAATAAGGTTCTTGATAGCCAGAACAAAGATTGATTTACTCTTTAGAAATTAAGAAATCTTGAGAGCAAGAGAGTGTTATGTTTGCTCATATTTTGTGGTGCAAGAAATTAGCCTCTACATCTTCCCGGAGGAGTCAACACGGCCTGAAAGCAGCACGACCTGATCAAGAAGAATTTGAAGATGTTGCAGTTCTTCTTCAACAAATCAAAGTCCCTGCCTCAAAGCATTAATATTACGATAAAGTAGGGAATCATCCGATGCTATTAGGGGAAGCAAATCAGCAACATATGCAGCCTTGAATTGAGATAAACGAAATAAATCACAAGGCTAAATCATGGCACCAAACATCATTCCATAATGAAGTCCCTAGCCCATCCGAGACTGATGTTGTGATAACAACTATATACTTGAGATTGAGATAATTAAGTTGATAGCGAGTAGTTATCTAGAATTTCTTTATATTTCTTTTTGAGATAACTATTTTCAGTTTTATTTTTATCATTAGATTTGCATAGGAGATAATTTTATAGAAATATCTAATATTAAACTTTCTTGATAATTTGAAAGGTGTTAACATTCAAACACATCTAAAAGTTAATCACATAAGTATGCAATTCCATCCGTACATTCAAACTCGTTAGGGAGATTTTGGTCCAAAAAAATTTATAGAGGGATAAAAAGGTTTAATTTTTTTTCACATCTGTACATTTATATATGTAATAATTATGTTGGATTATAGTTTATTCAAACCAAGTAAGAAGCCTAAGACAAAACCCACCACAAATTAGTCAAACCAAGCTCATATAACTAAATTAGCACCAATCACCATAAGCAACTCGGGACTCGGTGTCTGCAAACGCAATGTCACTCCTCCACTGACCACAATAATCACATACTGAAACTAAAATTCATAAACGCATGTCTTACTTATTAGCGCCAAAGAGTCATTTAGCGAGCATCATGAGACCATAGTTTATCATAAACAAAAAAGAGCGCAGAGAGGGCAAAAGCAAAACAATAAACAAAGGAAATGGAGATGGAGACTCAACGGATTCAAGTTCGCCGATGATTTTAGCAACAGCTTTAGTGGCGTGAAATCAACACACATAGATAGGGAATAAGTAAACCCGGAAGGCAGCAGCAATGCAGAGTGACGTCACGTCTAGAACAGGAAAACCTAGCAATTGAGGCTTTCGGATTCCAGAGAAGAGAACAGGAAAATCTAGAGAGTTGAGAGGGAAATTGAGTAGTCTGGTATTGCTTATATCAGAAGATGTAACTGTACACATTTATATCCTCTCAAGATGAGTTAATTATCCAGGTGTCTCTTAACAAATTTTGATTTGCAATAATAATACTCATAATTTTTATATTATAATAATAGAATTTTTAAATTTTAATTGGTAAAAATGACATTCTCAAAACTATGAAATTTAAAAATGTCACATTATTTTTTATATAAATTTCAGTTTTTCGTTTTTATTTTCTCAATTTTCTTTCTCTCTCTTTTTTCTCTCCCTCTTTCTCTCTTCTCCTCTCAAACCCTAGCCGCCATTCCTTTCCCCTCTCCTCCGTCTCTAGCCGTCACCCTTCCTTCCCTTTTCCGATGCCGCTTTCCTTTTTCTCTCTCTCTCACTCCTCCCCGTCATTGTAATATTCTGCTCATGCCAATTGGATTTTGTAGTGTTCCGTTCGACTTCGATTCAGACTCTTAGTGATTCTGATAATGATTTGGTGATTTGGATGATGAATTGGTGTTTGATCTTGGTTTACGGATGCATTTTCGAGGATTTAGGAGTTGAGAAATCTTGAGGATGGTTTGAAACGAGTTCGGAAGTCAAAGACGCCAAGTATAGAAGCTATAGGGGTCAAGACGTACATTATCTGAAAAATTCGCAGGATGATCAACGTACGTTAAATTGGAGAATAACGTACGTTGTTTTATTGTGCAATGTACGTTGATGTGGTACAACGTACGTTGTGTTTGAAACAGAAGTGATTGAAAACGTTGTCTTTGTACAGAACGTCTTTAAAGTTGTCAACAACTCGATTTTCCTCATTTACTCACTCCTCTGTCACTCAAAACTCTCTCAACTGATCTGAGACTCCTCCACATTGTTTGTCCATCATCCCTAGCCAATTTCTGAGGTAAAATTACATCTCTTTCTTGTATTTAACTTCATTTTCATGCATTGATTCATGGGTTCCGTTTTTGGTTGAATTGATTTGGGTTTTCAATTTTCGGATGATTCTTGTTGATTGGTTGTTAGAGGATACTAGAATAAGTTAGGGGACTTAGATTAATAAGAATCAAGCCTTGAATCAAGAGATCTGAAGTTGTTTTTGTGTAGTTAGGGTTAGGTTCAGTTTTGGACGATTTTGAGGAATTTGTTGTTGTTGTGATGAATCTGATGCTTAATTTGTGTATACGAGGATGATTTGAGTCTATGTAGGTGATTAGAAATGATTTCTATTGGTGGAATCGAGAGTAAATTGTTTTTGGCTTAATTTCTGCCGATAGGACTAGTTGGAAATTTTGCATGCTTGATGACTAATTTGATATTTTGCATCTTTGGTCCAGATTTGAAATTTGGAGAGTTTAGGGATGATTTTATAATTTTTGAAAGTTTGAGGGCTCATTTGAGAATTCTGACTATTTAGAGGACCTATTTGTAATTTTTAAAAACTTTGAGGATTATTTTGTAATTTTACATGGACACATGGGCTAAAATATAATTTTACAAAAATTCAAGGATCAAATTGTAATTTTACAACGATTTTGATTTTTCGGTCGAGAAAATTAGATCTTCGACCATAATTGGTTTTGGGGCGTCGCTTGATCATTTAAATTTGCATATGTATGTGCACACATTTCGGTATCACCGCAATACCAGTACCATTATTTGCTTCGTTTTTTATATATTTTGTTTTGCCATATTTGTTTCAGCTCCTTGTTCTTACCATTGGGATCAGCCACCAGATAGTGTTGTCTGACTGATTTGCTTGGACATTCAGTGAGTGAATGGAAGTTTCAGACACATAGGTTGTGTCTCGTAACTGTATTTGTTTTTATTGTGTTCACACATATTCTGAAATTTGACTAATCTAATGATTGACTAAAATAATAATTAGATTATGTGAATTAATATTTCACCCTTTGTTTTTGTAAATCGATATATATGTAATGTATATTCTCTCTCTGTTTTTTTATTTTGACTTGCATGCTTTTCGTACTATTATAGTATGGTTTTGCTTTGATACAAGATGCTTATACTACTGGATACGTAGCATTTGGTACACTAATGCATTGATAGATCCCAGCTACCAGGGATGTCGGTAGCCATGTGTTCCGGCCCAACACATGATTTGTTATTGATTAGTGGCGGAGACCACATTTGTATTTGTTTTGGTTGGTGGCGCATACCACAACCCTATTGTTTTTGGTCCCATATCGCTGATATTACAATTATGTTTTTGATATTATGATTAAAGTACGATGTTTTCGTGCGTGTTGTATACTTTGTTTGGAAACGTTTTCAAAATGGTTTTTGAAACACTACTACGTATGTAATGTGTATATGTATGTATATTTTTATTATACCTATATGCGGTATTTTCAAACCGTTTTTAAACTAGTCTTTGTGAGGAACGTATGAGGGGCTCTGGAGTGTTATTTCTCACTGGGTTCTGACCCCCTTTTGTTTTCTGTTTGCCTTTGATACCAGTGAGGCATTTTTTTGGTTAGTGGTGCCCTTTTGCTAGGGCTCCGTTTGTTTTGATAGAGCTCCGCACCGAGATGTTGTTGGGTCATGGTTTTGTTTTTAGTATTCATACATTGATTTTGTATACATATATTTTACATATGTGTTATATATTTTTTGATATATGGTAAACTCGTTTTTATTATATGTTTTTAAAAAATGTTTTAAAATGAATAATTGGGTAGTATCTTTGAATCTTTAAGGCTTTTATAAAATGGGTCGGGCTCTCTTAGACGGTTCGTCTCATACGCCGATCATGGTCTGGAAATAGATTGTGATAGTAATCTTCTCTCTTCCTCTCTCTCACTCCTCTTCGTCATCTTCTCTCTTCTTGTCTAGATCCGCCACTGCGACAGTGACGAGATCCGACGATGCAAGGATATCTAGTGGTGATCATGGAGGTGAGACCTAAACAAAGATCTGGTGACGCGAAGACCTTGTAAACATTGTATAAATAAATAATTATTTTCTGAAATTATTGATTCTCGTCGATCGTTGATGTTTTTGTTACGACAAGTGGGGTCGTTGCTAGGTTGGATAGTTGGGGTTGATGGTGGCGGCGACAGCTAGGGTTGGAACCTTAGTTGCTGCCCTAATTGTGTTCATTACAAAATTATATGTTCTAGAGACCCTAAAGACCTCCCAAAATTTATTTTAATAAAAAAAGACCCTTGAAGACCATTGGAGACTCCTAGAGACCATTGGAGACCTATGGTAGAGACCATTGGAGACTTCTAGTGAAGACCTTAGAGTCTCTGGAGACTTCTAGTGAAGACCCCTGTAAACCTTTAGAAACATTTTTTGCTTGATTTGATTTTCTCGCAAAAAAACAATTTCTTGTGAAAATATTACGATTTCTCACGAAAATGAAATTTTCACAAATCATTTTCTCTAATCTGACATTTTTACAAATTAATTTTTGAAGTACTATATGTCAGTATTTTATATTGTTATAAAATTGTAATTCTCCCTCTCGAGAACCTAAAACAGAGCCTATACAACGGACTCTTAACTCGTTTACCAAACTGAAAATTTCTTTCTTCCCATTTTTCGTTTCCAGATAACCTTTGTTTCACTCATCAACAATAGTCACCTATTTCAATTTCTAATTTCACTCAATTCCTTTTTCCTTTCTCGGCCCCTCCTTTCCGGTGCACTTAAATTTCCTTTATTGTTTATTTTAATTTTTTTAAAAAAATCAACATATTGTACACTTCTATGCACCCTCAAGAAAAATGAGTTTTTTTGAATTTGTTTTAAACTCCTCCCTAAAAGTCAATTTTTACAGAAATACCCGAATTTCTCATTAACTTCCAAAAAAGTAGTGTTTTTTATACGTGTTTAACATTAGGTGACATTTTTTTATGTTTGGAAACTAGGGTGCTATTTTTCAGATTTGGCATTTTAATTTGTTATAAAAGTGTGATTTTCCCAAAACAAAAAAAAACGAGAACTCCCATCGGCAACTGCTGAAAACCAGTGTAGATCCAGAATATGTTTTCACAACAATAAAGCATCTAACCCAACTCAACAAAAGCAACTGCTCTGGATAGAATTCAGAATAAGATACAAGCTACCGGTAACGTATATAATGATCTCAAGTAAAAAAAGGCAGCGGAAGGAGAAATCTAAGATATCTCGGAGTGAACTGATGACAGAGTTGAGCTAAAATTTCTGAGACATTTGAGCATATTTGGTTCGGTTGCAAAAGCGTCGTACCAGATCAGGTATCCGGCAATCTCAGCACAACTTCAGATGGGGGACGAAGGGTGCAAACCATCTCCTTTGTCTTCCCAAAATAAACCTGAAATCAGACACCATGTCAGCAGCTGTTATTACAGTACTAAATAGCTCATCATCCTGGTATTTTAAGATAAAAGATTCATCGGCTGTAAGATCCTAGTATAATTAAACGTAATGGTATTAGCTCTATACCTGATCCAATGAGTTCCTGAGCTTACCCTCCATCTCTTCTATCATCCTTCCCATGTTGCAGAGGTGACCATCTGCAACTGATAGATCCATGTTCATCTACGAGGAAAAGGTGAGGTGAAATCACCAACCAATTTGAATCTAACAATAAACACATAAAACTCATCATGCTACCCAAGACAATACCAAAATCATATATTGGTACCATCTTCCTCAACAACAACCAATGCTAAACAAGATTTCTTACGAGATCAAAAGGACATAATCCCAAACTGTTACTTATTAATACAAATTCCTTTCATCTCATTTTCACTTGCTAGGAAAGAAAATAATAGAGGATTTCCCACAATTAAGCCAAAGAAAATTTATGCATCACTTGCAAGCACTTTTAAGAAGAAATTCCAGTCTAAGCATCGCAATTCTGAGATTTAGTCTTGAATGGGTTGCATAGGTTTCCGTGAAAAATCTGAAAACAACTCAATTTAAAAACAAACACAGGAATAGCAATAATTTAAGTCACCATTAAACTTTAGAGAATGAACACTACCACAGATCTTATTAATAGTAATTTTTACGGCGAATGATTATGTGATGAATTTCCAGGCAAGGAAATTGCAGTTGATTGCTATCACCACTAGCCTTGGTCATGGTGATTGATACTAATGAAATTTATAAGATTAAAACTATGAAGAGTCTTCACGATCAAAAGAAAGAGTCAAGTTGCAGCAAGCATTCTCTTTTTCAAAATTAATTTCTATGGGAATCAGAAAACAAATAAATACTTCCCAAACTCTAAGACCTGAAGATTTTCACAGGGAATTTAAGTATAGATGTATAATTACCTGCCGTCTGATTGATCCAGACAGATTGAATGTTCGACAGGATTCATCATTTGTTGTCAAAGATAGCATAATTGTACTGGTTAAACAAAAGTGAGTTGTTCCATCCTCTTCTGGCCCCACCTAAATAGAAATCAGTTCCGTCAGTACTAGATTATGATTTAGATAAGAAGACAGAAGAGGCAATAAACAGATTAGGTTGATATTGTACTATTACATAAACTGCAGCTCTGAGAAGGAGCTTACCTGAATAACATGAATGGCATCCCATGCACCCTCTTGTAAATGTCCCCTTCTACCCTGCCCTGTCTTTGAGCCATCTTGATTAACAAAAGTAACAACAATTAGTTAGAACTAGGACTTACACATTATCTGAGTCTTAAAATAGGCACTGTGCTCACCTTTCTTAATAAAAAAGCAGGCAACAAAACCTTCATTATCATCTTCCCACATATATACAGATGAGATGCCACCTTCATAATACCTACCAATTAAATGGTTGATCAAACTGCTAAAACTTTTGACCTCATCAATATATAAAAAATTGTAAGAAAAATAATAAGAACATTTCTAAGATGGAAGGACACATTAAAAAATAGAAAAGTGAATAAAAATCAGATTCGAAAACTGAAGTAGAAAAGGGGGAAGCAACGAAAACTGAAGCACTCACTTCAAACTTTAGACCAGGCTATCCTGGACTAGAAAGGGGGGACGCAACAAACCTAACTTCTCAACTAAAGCCATCATTTGGAGAAAAACAAACAAATACACACAAAAAATCAATCTCAAGGACGAGGTAAGTAAAGGACCTCACTGGTCACGATAAATGGCGAAGACATCATTCGCTTCAATTTCAAGTTTCCTCAATTCTTAAGATGGGTAGAGTGCATCTTCTAATGGCGGATGATATTTGTTTGACCAAGGAGACCTGTGAATCCATAAGAGAACATTCATAATGAGCATATAAATCATTGACCCTTCATGTCTGAGGTCTGCAGTAAAGTAAATCAATTCCAATCCTGAAAACATAAGTACTACAGTTGCTTGCTAATTGAGGTTCTTTTAAGCTCTATATGTTACTTCAATCCACAAAAAATTGCAAAATCTGAGGAAATTTCCCAACGTGAGCAAACACATCGTATTCTTTTTTTAGAATATTGATCCCATTGCCCAGTTAATGTAATGTTTTGAAAACAATCACATAAAAAGGATAAGATGTTTACCTATATGAGTCAGCATCTCTGTTGTATTCACACAAGAT
>CAODLS010627257.1:0-10405 GCA_948243855.1 Flueggea neowawraea
AGATCTTGTTTGCACCACCATCTTGTTGTTGTCCTCGTGTTGGATTTGTCAAAAGAAAATTTGACGAAGAGAAAGTTGTCAGAGAACACAACTTCTTACTTATTTCCCATAGACGGTGCCAATTGTTGTTGCCTAGAACAATAATGAAGTTGAATGGTTTTCAACTCTTCACGTAAATCCTGCAAAACAATGAAAATCAGAGGTCGATGGTTGTTCCCCCGATGTCACTTCGACGCTCAAGTCAATGAAATGTTTCAGAGAGAATTTTGGCAGAGTTTTAGTAGGTAGTAGGCAAAATGAAGCTTACCTTTTTGTGAAAAGGAGAGAGCTATTTATAGAGTGACTAGAAATAATCTTCAAGAGAGATTTTCATGTCTCTATTGATTATCTCCTTATCTCTTTCCCTGATTTCCTCAGGTTTGAATTGATTTGATAAAAGGAGGGAGAATTTCCATTGAAATTCAAATACATGGATAGAGTATTTGATGAATGAACGTATCTGATAAATTTTCTAGAAGATGGATCTCTCTTTGTGGCTTTAGGTATACATCTTTATAGGCTTTCCTCTGAATCTTGTGTTGGACTTTATGGATCTCAACAAATTTAATAGGTATCGACCCTTATCACATCAAGTTTAAATTTTATGTTGACACTAATTGTAAACCATTTGTAAGCCATATGTTGTATATCCTCTTGATATAAAGTATGAAAATAACTTTTCTTGTGATATTTCTTCAATTTTTTGAGACAGGTTGATAATTTCTTGTGAGTGGTCTCAAATGTTGGTATTTATTTAAAATTAGATTAGGACTGAATTAGTGCTATTTACGGTCTATGTCAAATTTTGCTCCATAGTTTTTTAAAATAACACCACATGTTTCAATGCTACAAGAATGTCATTTTTTAAGTTTTTTTTTTTCAAAATATCATATTTTTAAAAGTGGATTTTAAGAATGCCACATTATTTTTTTTATAAATTCCAATTTATCATTTTTCTTCTTTCCTCTCCCTCCCCCTTTTTCTCTCTTTCTTCTCCTCTCAAACCCTAGTAGTACCAACCTCCACCTCCCTCTATCTCTTCTATGTCAATGTTTCTCTTTCTTTGCACTGTTGCCTTCCTCTTTCCTCTACTGTGATGTCCTCTCTCGATCTCTGCCTATCTCCTTTGCCACGTTGTCCTCTCTCTGCTATTTTCTTCTCTTCGTGTTCCTGTCTTTTCTTTGGCTTTCTGTTCTAGTGTTCTTCACAAACCGTCGACCTTTCTCCCTCTTCGTCGCTCTTTCCTCTTTCGTCCTCCTTATTGTTGATCTGTTGCGATATGTCTCGGCCAGTTTGCTTCTTTGTCGAATTTCGATCTCTCTCTCATTGTTGATATATCTCGCTCTCCTTTTTTTTTGCTTTATTCGTTCTTACAAGTGGCGGTTACAAGAGTGGTTGTGGCGAAGTGACGGCGGATGCATGCAGAGCATTGGGCGAAGACCAGCGGCGATGGCAAAAGTAGATCTGGTGACTGAGGAGGCGCAGCGAACGAGGACACAAAAGGACGAGGAAAACGAAGAGGAATCTTGAGCAGCGTCGGCGAGGGTGTAAGGGAGGTGGCGGAGGGGAAACCCTAGGGTTTTTGTTGGGAAGCAGCAACGACACGTGTAAGATACCCTAGGGTTTCTTTTTTTATTAATAGCAGTTTTAGTCCTTGTATCTGTTGGATTTGAAAAATTAGCCCTTAAACTTGAAAATTTTCAATATTTTATGTTTTTCAGTGTTAATTTTATTATAGCTTTGTATCTATAGAATAACAATATTTATATTTGGTTTACAATGGTTTTTTTATGAACTTTAATATTTTTTATGTATTGTTGTTTTGATGAACTTGTATATATCATTCTAAACCATTATCTAAAAAATTTATTTTAACATGTTGCTTAAAAAAACATTGTTTTTTGTTTGTTCACAGTGGTTTACAATAATGTATATTATTTTGTGAACCATTGTGAACATCAAAATCGACCTTAGGAAAAAATATTTATTGAAGGTAAATGTCATTCAAAATTTCTTAAAAAATATTTAAAAAATTACATTTAAACATTTAAAAATATATAAATTATATGAACTATTGAGAACCGTTGTGAACCAAATTTGTAAATAGTGTGAATTTGGTGTTTTCAGTTCAAAATGATTCACAATAATGTACAATATAACGTACACTATTTTGTAAACTATTGTGAATGTCAAAATCACCATCGAAAAAAATATTTTTGAGGGTAAAATTTGTTTAAAATTTTTTAAAAAAATTCAAAAAAAATATTTAGACTTTTTAAAAAATAATAATTATGTGAACCATTATCAACCATTATAAAACTTTCAAAATATGAATTGTATAAATAAAAAAAAAAACACCATACATGTGAACTTTTGTGAACAAAAAAAATTATTAAATTTGTTGAAATTTTTAAACAAAATAATTAAGAAAAAAATTATTTAGACTTTTTAAAAAATATGAATTGTGAATCATTGTGAACCAAAAATACAATCTGAATTAAGAATTTTTTTAGAAAATAAAATCAATTTCTTATGAAAAAATCAATTTCTAGCGAAAATATGGCAAATATCTCGCGGGTTTTTAAAAAATAGCATTTTTGATATGCGGCAAATATAAGTGGCATTTTTAATACTTATAAATTTGACATATTATTTTTAAAAAGTAGCATTTTTTTAGTATAAATATCTAATTTTTCCATTGAAATAAGATTGTTTGTCCAATTCGAGTGGACCCGAATAAATAATATAATAGATCAAATTACAAATTATATAAAATTATTATTTAAAAATTGGAAAAGCATTCTAGTATAGGGTTAGTAACCCGGCTTGACCCAATTAATGGGCCAAAAATTTGGAGATTTCACCTGGTTAGGTCCAACTCTAATGTTAAAGCTCAAAAGTCAAATATTAATTGAGTCAAATTAATAAAAATAAAATATAATATATTAGATATTGAACATAAAATAAGAAACAGAAACGACTTGATATTGCAGATGATAGGCCGGAAATTCCTGCAAAGCAAAGAAAAGGCAAGTAAGTTGTTGAAATCGTTGCAAAGAGTTTTCCAGAATAACAAGCGAAAGTCTCGATCATGTTCTAAATTTTTAAGAATATATTAGAGATATATGATTAACCGAATTATATAATTAAAGTGTGGTACTGGTTCATTATATTGTGCACAAATAGTGTTCAGTTTTAGTTAGATGAGTAGATGTAAATTGTAAAACAGTAGATTGCACAATCAAGATATACAAAAAAATCATACGTCTTTTTAGAATCACAATATTTTAAATATATAACATACTATGTCAACATGCTGTAAAACAAGACAGACACCCTTCACTCATCTATAATTGTAAAATGTGTTTGATGTAATCATCAGATGTTGCACAAACGTTTGAAAAAAGTCGATAAGTTTTTATTAAATGATCAAAAAGTACTAGAGCAACTCCAACTTTGCTCCCGATTATGCTCCTAATAATATTATATTTTATTTACTTTTTTATTTTAATTTACCTCAAAATTTAAAAACCATTTTCTTGTTTAACTCATTTTTAATATTTTATTAACAAATTAAATAAAAATATTATCTTCATCTCATAAAGATAGTCCATAATAATTTTTCACACAGATTAAAAAAGTTAGTTGAGTTATTAATTTTATTGGAGATCTTTAAAAATATTCTTATAATTATCCAATAGTAGTTAACAACACAATGTACAATGCATTTAAATAGAGACAATAAAATAAAATGTGACATAACTACAAGTATTAAAAAGAAAATAAACATATATTAAGATAAATATAAAAGAAAATGTGATCTATTTTTATAGTATGGAGTGAGTAGTTAAGAGTTGAATAATAATCCTTGTATAATTTCTCTTGTAGGTGGCACTAACTTTACATGTTTAGGGTCATATAAAAGAGTGGGACTTTATTTCTTCCGAAAAGTCTCATATATTTTAAGAATAATCTGGAGGTTGTTGGATTATTTGGTGATTACAAGAAGTGGAATTTGTTAATCAATCGGCATAATGCTCACTCTTACATTTTCAAAGGTAACCAATTCTCTTACAAGAAAATAGGATTTGTTAATATTTATTACGTGGCATCATAAATAGCAATCAATATATAGTGGAGTATTTTTTTTTAACCAATAGACTTCTAACTCATTGATAATGGAATCTGTTAAGAAAATAGGCGATAGAATAACGCGAAAATAAGTAGAGATAACAATCATACAAAAATACAAAGATTTATGTGGTTCGGTCAATCGACATACGTCCACGGGCAGAGAGAGCGAGCGATTCTTTATCCTCTTAGAAAAACAACCAAAAGGCTTACGTGATTATTCGCAAGGCACCTTATATATGTTTACAAGGAATACAAGTCAAAATAAACTTGGAAAACCCTAAAAAACACTCCCAAACCCGTCTAAAACCGAAGACACGGACGTGAGGGAGTAAGACACAGGCACAACATTGAATACACGGACATAAATTCGAAATTGTGTGTCGAAGCGTTGAAATAATGCATTACACGGTCTGGGACATAGCCGTGTCCAAGGCTGTGTCCTTCTCGGCTCTCCACAATAATGCACAAACACCTTCTTTTCTTCTCTAATCCATCCCTCTTTGGCTTAATTCACTTTCTTCAAGGTTTGATTTCAATCTTCTTCAAGAAAATTTCACTCCAGCTTAACAATTCTCCACATTGAAGCAAATTTTCTTTCCTTCCTTCAATTCAGAATAAAGAAACACTCATCTGCCACACCCTTAAAGGCCTCAAGCTCTGCAATCATGGACCAAGTCCAAGCTAAGCTCAGACTTCTCTCCACTTGTTAGCTTCGCCTCTTTACCATCCACATGAAGCAACAAGTCACAATGCATACTTCATGCATTGCCAAGGGACTGAAATTGACCATCTATTATACTAGATCTCAAATCTGCACCCTTATTCAATGCTACTTTTTTCAGTTCTCTTGTTGCTACAATCTGTGAATCAACCTTATAGATCTTTGACTATTCTAGAGTCTCGGTCACAAACTCTACCTTTTCCGCAGCGGAACTTCCAACAATCATAACACCATTCAGAACCACTGAGTTACCAACCAAGGCATAAATTCCATTTTGCAATTTACCATTCATTACTACTAAGGAACCCTTGAACACCCGAATTTCTCCACCTCTTTCAGAGAAACCATAACCTTGCTTAGCCAAAGCACCCACATAAATCAAAATTTTCCTCAAACTCAAAACATATCAAGCATCAAGTTTTCTGATCATCCCGTTATGCATCCTAATCTGCAAAGAGTCACTACTTTTAACACTCAGCTTCTCACCATCTCTCAATTTCACACTGTCTCTCTATTCTCTAAAAGAATTAAATAATTTCCTAGAAAATGTCATGTGATAAGCTGCACCAATATCAATAACCTAGCTATCTACAAATCTAGATGCAGTAACTGTGAAAAATTTGCTACTTTCTCCCTAATCAAAATTATCCTAAAATCCTACAGAATTATTCTGAACTACTTTTGCCCTTGATTCCTTAGCGTTTCTCTTATTTCTATGTGGACAATTCTTTCTTGTGTGTCTGATCTCCTTACAGTAAAAGCATCTTAACTCAAATTTCGACATCAAATACGATCCACCGTTTCTCTCATTATTCATATTTCTGCCACTCCTCACATTTAATCCAGACTCTACATTGCCTCCACCAGAACTAGAAACCGATCTCTTTAGTTCTTTAGACAATAGAGCATCCTTAACATCGTTTATCGAGATTTCATCTCTATCATACATTATAGTATCAACAAAACTCTTATAAGATCCAGGCAAGGAATATAACAAAAACATAGCTTGATCCTGTTTCTCAAGTTCAACAGCAACACTTTTCAAATCTGATATAATTCTATTAAAATTATCAAGATGTTATTTTACCTGCATTTCTTATGTCATCTTCAAGGTATGCAGCAGCCTTTTCTGATAAAGCTTGTTCATCAGGGATCTCTTATGATAGTTACTGTCAAGATTATTCCACAAGTCTACTACAGTAGTTTCATCATCTACCTTTCTCAAGACTTCATCTATCAAACTCAAGAGAATTGCATTGTGCATCCTCTTCACAATCTCAACTTTCTGCTCCGCTATCAGTTCTTCATGTAATTTCTCTACACCTTCTAACGCCTCTTCATACTTCTGCTGAACTAGAATCACCTTCATCTTCAGCTTCCATAGCGTGAAATCATTCGACCCATTGAATTTCTCAATCTCGAATTTGAATGAAGACATCTTCTTTTTGCAAAACGAACCCATGAATTTCTAAACAAATTTATGTAGCTCTGATACCACTTATCAGGAAAATAGACGATAGAATAACGCGAAAATAACTTAAAGATAACAACCACACAAAAACAAAAAAAAAATATGTGGTTTAGTCAATCGACCTACATTCACGGGCAAAGAGAGCAATCAATTCTTTATTCCCTTGGAAAAACGGCCAAAAGGCTTACGTGATTACTCTCAAACCACCTTATATATGTTTACAATGAATACAAGCCAAAATAAACTAGGAAAACCCTAAAAAACACTCCAAACCCGTCTACAACCGAAGAAACGAACATGAGGGAGTAAGACACCAGCATGACATTGAAGACAATTCAAAATCGTGTATCAAAGCGCTGAAACAATGCATTACACGGTCTAGGACACAGCCGTGTCTTTCTCGGCTTCCTCCACAACAACGTACAACTAACTTCTTTTCTTCTCCAATCTGTCCCTCTTTGGCTTAATTCACTTTCTTCAAGGTTTGACTTTAATTTTCTTCAAGAAAATTTCACTTCAACTTAACAGAATCACTGGACCGTCTCGTCCCGTGCTCACCACTTATTATAAATACAAAATATATTATCTTCAAAATATTAAAAGATGCACAAATTTTTATTCATTGCAAAAAAAAAAGTGCAATGCACAAATTTTATTTTTTCCATTATCTTATTGCGAATTAATTTGTTTGGTGCATGTTTAGGGACATACACCAAATTTAAGTAAAATTTTTCATTTTTTTCTTTCCAAAAGTCGAACATTTTTGGACCAAGAACTAAGCCCATTCCATATATTTTAGTTCTACTGGGATTTTTACACTGCTACATCACTTATAGAAACTAAGTGCAGATAAAGACATCATAAAAATCTCTTACACTATACTGCTGAACGAGAATGTTATCAACACACAAAGACATTAATAGCCAACTGTTAATTTTCCTTAATTGTGGAGATTAAATAGGTAGATTGGATTATTGAAATCTTCTTAAATTATGGAGATATGATATTGACCCGTTATGATATCTTATCTATATAATTTAATGAGAAACATTGCAACATGAATGAGGAGATAAAAAACTATTTTTTGTAGTAATTGAAGCCTTTACTGTTGCTTAAATCCAGCCTAGGGCTGTCAAATGACAACCTTATGTAAGTTGCCTTTTTTTTTCGGAAAAATTGTTCGATTCATTGGTTAATTTGGATTGTTTCCCCAGATTTTTTTTTTATCTAGTTGAATAAAATATCGACTTATCAAACAGAAAAAGAAAGTCATTCCAAGCCACAAGTCACAAAACATGACCGAGCACATATTAGCAACTTTCGACATCTTTATGGTGAAACAATTTGATTAACTGATTCTTTTCAGATTTTGGCATTATATAAATTGTTCGTCTTACCTTTTGAGTCTAAGACCATCTAAAAGATTATATTATTGATATAATTTAATTTATTTGCTTCTCAAATTATAATTTTTAAGTGAAGAATTATCTACGGTAGATAAGAGGTTTAGTTTTAGCTCAATAGATGCATTAATTTCAATTATTAGGAGTACTCTACTTGGTTACAAGCCAATGTTACTTGATTTGCTTTCTCAAATTATATTTTATGATATTATTTGTTGGTAGAATTAAGCCAAACTTTAAAATGTTCAGGCTCAACTCAGTCAAAAATTCTTTGAGATTTTTGTCCATAAACACTCAAACTTTGAATTTACAAGTTGCCCTCATGTTTCTAAATATTTCGCCGCTATATTATATGCTTAGATTGATATAAATTTTAATAGATTATACGGTAAAAATGAAAAATTATGGATATTTTCTATTATAATAAATAAAGTACTATCAAATTATATTCTATATCGATGAAATGTAAAATGAAATGTTAAAGATAGGGACATTGAACCACCAACTAGCAAGAATAAGGATTACGAATTCTTGGAGCATAAAGGTTGTTGCATCTAATCTTGGCTTGCATAATGCATTGGAAATGGGAGCCCCAACTAAAGTACCATTATATAATCGTTGTTGCATATTTAGAATCAAGAGATTCATGATTTTTTTTCTCTCTTATTTCAAGCTTTAATCTTAATTTGCATTGGTTCATAAAATGATTAGATTACATGAGAATTTAGCTTCAAAATTACTATAAAAAATACTTTAGCTCCTATTCGGTTAGTGTTATTACGATTTCTCTCTTCTAAAAATGGCGATTTACTATTTCATATTTAATTGAACTATATATAAATATCGTTTATTGCATTCAAAGCTCCATTTTGATATCAATTGTCACTAGAAAATTAAATTAATTCTTGACCAATAGAGACATTCTACTTTTAAGAACAACAGCAAAGTCGCTAAATCAAATGGGTAATTTTTTCTGTAGATTGTTAGTTAATTTTTGCTAGCTAGTGTCTTTAGTTAATTTAATCAATAAATTTTGATTTTTTGTCATTAAGTTTTATTTTTTCATATAATTTGATCATCAAAGTTAATATTTTGTTAAATCTATTAAGGGAACACCATCGTGACACATTCATTCTCAAAATATATTACTCCCTCCCTCTCATTTTGATTGACCCAAAAAGTCATTTCAGATGTCCTAAAAAAAATGATACTACTCATTTATTTTACACTAATGTTTCTTTCATGCCCTCTTTCAGTTTCTTTGAATTTGATAAAAAGTAGTATTGACCAATAAAAATACAACAATAATTACTACACAAAAAGATTAAAAAAAAAAAAGAGAATTATACAGTTCATTTAATACTCTTCTTAAACTATTTACAAAAATAAAAATCTCACTCAAAATGGCACGGGGGTATATAATATCAATTACACTATGTGAGAGCTCCATATTAGTGCATTGATTTATAAATTAGAGTCTACTAGTTGTAGTTCGAGTTGAATTGTGAGAAGTAAATGTTTAAAAAAATAATTATGTAGAACCCTAATATGGATAGCATTAATCAGTTAATGTACCATAGCACCATTCTATTAATAATTTCAACAAAACATTGACACTACTAAAGACCAAATTGTGTACAAACTAAAATTTAAAGATTCAGAAAAAAAAATAGAATTTAATTACTACATGGAAAAATAGACTAAAGTTAGAATTTGTTAAAAGGGAAAGGTAGAAAATTCAGTAGATGCATTTCAATAGAAACAAAAGAAGCTACACTTATTGATGTATAGGAAGGTATGACTATGATATGTCATTGTACAAAGTAAACAAAGTCGCATTGCCACCACAAATACTTCATCTTCTTATCTCTTGGAGGATAGACTTGCATGAATGTCCTCCTCTTATTTTTCCTGCTTATTTTGCTCTTCTATTCCAACTTTAGATTTTCTTTTGGATAAATTTCCAAAGTAAAAATCCGCATTTAATGCAATATTTTTTCCTTGTCAACTTCAATTGTCCAAAAATGATTTTTGTTGATAAATTATTTTATTTGTTTATACGAAAAATCGGATTACAATCTTTTAATATTGAAATTGAACTTAACCAATAAGCTACAAACCATTGAATTCAAAAATGAAAGTTATTAGACATAAATGAATCATATTTAATTCGATAACCATGTTTTATTTTATACAACGACGGATAATCTTGAAACTTAGCTACAGAAATGATTTATATTTCATTATTCGAAGGAATTATTTAATTAATGAATGAGTTATTTAGTGTTGTGAAATGAAGAAAATTAGCTGAATACGAACTGGTAAATGGTACAAGCATGCTTTATATTTTATTATTAACAAAATGTTGGACAATGTTTAGCATAATATCCTCATACTTTCCCGCAAGTTCTATCGATCGGAGACGACCGATAAAACCAAAGAAAAGGAAATACAAACTAAATCCACTGGGGAAAAAAGAAGATATTCTTCAAAAACATCCCTAAAATTCAACAAAATCAAATTAAAAACAAAGAAAGAGAAAGAGACCATCCATCCCATGCAAGCATGTCAACAAATTTGGCATGTCCAAAACAGGAACTAAATTGAACTTAATCCCATGCTTCGTAGCCTGGTGGC
>CAODLS010627345.1:0-12399 GCA_948243855.1 Flueggea neowawraea
TTTGAGACCAGTAGCTTGAAGTTTAAGCATTAGTTTCGTGGGATTTGGTGTTTGAACCAAATGGGTTTCTCTACAACTAGTGTTTTGGATTTTGTTAAATTTCTTGTCAAATATGGTGTTGTGTATGAGTTATAACTTCACAGATTTGAGCTGGGTTACAAGATTTGACTAGTTATTCGGCATGGGTCTTGGAAGTCCGAGATTCATTGTTGAATATTTGGAAAGATTTCAACTTTGTTTATGGATTTGGAAGACGAATCCATGTTCAGGAGATTGATTTGAGTTAATGAGTATGCTCGGTTCCACTGGGGACCGAATGCAGGATGATCTTGTGTCGAAAGTGATAGATTCACTTTTGTTTGTTTAGGCGACATTGAGAGTTTGCATTTGCATTGCATATCATGCATTTGGTATTTGTCACAATATCACATTGTGATGTTTATGATGTGTTATGTGTACAATTTCATGTTCTTACTAGGGAGATCAGCCACCGATGAGTGGGACTTGACTGGTGCTTTGGCTTGGATTGCTAGGTGAGTGAATAGTAGCTTCAGGCATATTGGTTGTGTCTCGAACTCTATTTACTTATTTTTGATGTGTTGGATATATGTATCCAAAAATGACTAATCTAAAGGATTGGCTGAGATAAAACTGATTATTTGTGTAATAATCAGTGTTGGTTTTAAACTGATATTTATGAATTATATATCTTTGATATGATTTGGAATGTTGGATTGCATGGTATGATCTTGTACTATATGATAGTACGTTTTGGTTTTCGATATGGGGACACCTATGCTACTAGGTATATAGCCTTTGGTATACCAATGATTGATAAAGCCCAGCTACCAGGGTTATCGGTAGCTATGTTGCCCTGGTCAGGCACATGATTTGTTTATGATAGAGGCGGGTCCTCATCACTATGGCTGGTCCATACATTTCGTGATAGATGACAGAGTCCATATCACCTCTGCTTAGTCCCATATCGCCTGTATATATTTTGACATGAAAGTGATGATTTAAAATGGTAAATGATTTTAATACTCATTTGTGCATGTTGTTTGTTCTGATTGCAAATGGTTTCGAAAGTCTATTATTGTATAGCGTGTATATGTATATATATTATGAATACTGCTTATGGTATTTGTGAACTGTTTTCAAAACAGACTATGTAAGGCACGCATGAGTCTGGAGTGTTATTCCTCACCGGGATTCACCCTTATTTTTTGTTGTGGATGATTCTATCTTCCAGGTGCACAGATTTTGGCTTCGGCGTTTATTCCGTATCATGGACACTCGTGAGGAGACATTTTGGTTAGTGATGCCTAATGTTTAGGTTTCTTTTATTTTGTAGAGCTTCGTACCAGATTACTGTAGGGTGTTGGGTTGTATGTATACTCTAATATATATTATTGTATTTGGTTTTACCAGAGTATATGATTTGTATACATTTGGTTTATATTTATATATTGAGTTATCTATAAATTGTTTTAAATTATAAAAATATTTTTCCAATAAATCTTTTGGAATATTAAATGATGGGTAGAAATTCTGAATCTTTGGAAGGCTTGTGTGGGATGGGCCGGGCTTCCATAGACGGTCCGCTTCGTACGTCGGTTATGGTTGCGGGAATGGGTTGTGACAGCGCCTGTCATGGCTCGTTTCTAAACCATGACCGGCGTATGAGGCGGACCATTTATGCGAGCCCGACCCATCCCGTTCAAGCCTTCCAAAGCATCAGAACTCTACCCATTTACCCTTTCATCAAAACATTTGGTTAAAACAGTTTTATACGAAAACATATATATAATAAATACATACATATATATATATATGTAAATCAAATATTATAAAAATATATTTGCCCAAGAAAAATCAAATACAAGTGTAAAAGTAATATAAGTGTGGAAGAATCCAATAGATAAAAGTGTACCCCAATAACCCGACAACATCCCGGTGTGGAGCACTAAACAAACAGAGTAGCCCGATTAATAGTGCGCCATTAACCAAAATGAGAATGTCTCATTGGACTGGGATACCAAATGGTTGCCGAGACAAAATGTCAACCTGTAAAAGAGAAATAAGATCAAGATGGAATAATAAAAGGAGTCAGAACCCAGTGAGGAAAAATACTCCAGATTGCCTCATGCGTGCCTCACAAAGACTGGTTTGAAAATATTTTTAAAGTACCACACACGGTATGATAGATATACGTATATATACACATTACATATGTAGTACATTTTCAAATAAACGTTTGCAAATAAAGCAAACACATGCACTCTTAAACGATACTACTAGTATCGAAGTCAAAATCATATAACGTAATAATATAATTCTCATAGTCAAACATAGTACAAACGATAAGGGACTAAAGAAAATATGATAAGGACTCTGCCACTAATCATGATGTGTTGTGGACCAACCACTAATCAATATCCAATCATGTGCTGGATCAGAGCATATGGCTACAATCATCCCTCGTAGCTGAGATTTCTCAAAACATTGGTATACCAAAGGCTACGTGTCTCGTAGCATAAGTGTCCCCAAATTGGAAAACTAATTTATACTAATATGTAGTATAAAAATCAAAGTATGCAAAGCAGTATCAAAATCAGAGGAGATATATAAAAACATATATATATCATTTTTCAAATTCAAAAGTCAAATACTAAATATTTAATCACATACTCAGTTTTATTACTTAGTCAATCCTCATATTAGTCCATTTTCATAATTATGTTCACCACATCAAAAACATATATAGAATTTCTAGACACAGCCTATGTGTCTGAAGCTGTTAATTCACTCACTTGGATATCCAAGCTCTATAAAACAAATGCCACTAGTGGGCGGCTGCTCCCACTGACAGGAACACGAAGCTGAACAAATATACCAAAATAAAAATGTATTAGAAATAAAGTAATCGAAACTCTAGTAGTTGTGGTTGTACTAAAATGCGTGCACATGCATATGCAAACTCGATCGTACAACAATACCCAAAACCCCACATCGGTCGAAGATCTAACAATGTAGACCCAAAATCGGAATCTATGTAAAGTTATGATTTGGTCCCTGTACTTTTTTTTAATTACATTTTAGTCCCCAGACTTCTTAAAATTACAAAATCATCCCTCATGTCCTAGAGTATACGACGTCTATTCCAAATAGTTAGATTCCTCAAAAGAGCTCTTGAACTATCCGAAATTGCCTAATACGAAAAGTCACATTTTGGTCCATCAGAACCACAGTTTACTCGAGTAAGTTAGATGCTAACTCGAGTTATATGTGGTCTGGTTTACTCGAGTTACTCGAGTAAATTGGAGCCTATCTTACTCGAGTTAACCAAAATATAACTCGAGTAAATCACTTACGCAGATTGTCCTAAATCGACCAATCACTCAATGCAACCAATAAAAATCACTCCCAATCACTCCATTTTCATAATTATGTTCACTCACAGTCAGACAAATTCTTTATCCAACAATTCTCTCAACTGGGTCTCCAGTTCCTTCAACTCTACTAGCGTCATCTGATACGGTGGAATCGATATCGGATCGGTACCAGGTTGTACCTATATCGCGAACTCAATCTCGCGCTCAGGTGGAAGTCCAGGCAATTCCTCAGGAGATACATCAATAAAATCCCGAACCACTGATACATCTTCCACTATCAACTATGGTCCCTCTGACTCGACCAAAATAAAAGCCAAGTACACCTCACATCCTTGGCGAATCATCTTTTTGGCCCTGACAGCTGAGACATAGCTTTGGACAACACTGTCCTGGTCTCCTATAAAACAAAACTCAAATTGACCTGAAGGTTAAAAGCATACCTTTTTAGCAAAACAGTCTAAGGTATTGTGTCAAGTGGAAAGCCAATCCATTCAAAGTATAATGTCGAACTCATCAACATCTAATAGAATCAAATCAGCTACCAACTCGTGTCCATCACTGGAAATCACGCAACCTTGGATCCCAAATTCAGTTAGCATCTTACCACCTAAAGGTGAAGATACGTCTAACACTGAATCTAACTGATGCAAAACCAACTCTGTACGCTCTACAAAATATTGCGTGACAAACGAATGCGATGCACCCGAATCAAATAATGCATATGCAGAAGTACCAGAGACAAGTAACGTACCAGTCACCGCGGTGTTGGAGGTCTGCGCCTCCTAGCGTGTCAAGTGATATACCCGAGCCTGGCCACCTGTAGCAGAACTGTTCGGCCTGGCCTGCCCACGGCCGTTACGCTGACCACTCTGGCTATGAGTCCCAGATCCTGTCACGCCTCTGTCTGCACCTCTATCAGCCTCGACACTAACGATACATGTACCACCTACCACCAACTGTATCGACTGGGACCCCGTACCACGCCTCAATGGACATTCAGCTATCCTGTGTCCAGGCTATCTACAGTGGTAACGGAGATATGTCGCTCTGTTACAAACTCCAAAGTGTCTCTTTCCATACGTCTCATAAGGTAGATGTGAACCCCCAAAACTCTGTCCCCCAACATGTCCAGCTAACTGTGCCATGCTAGCACTCTATGAACCATGTCCCTGTCGCTAACTTGCAAAAGAATGTCTATGTCTCTGCTCTGACTGCACACTCTGGCCACGGCTCTGCTGGCCACCAAATGTGCTATGAGTCTTTGCCATCTTGGGCTTTCTCGGACATCTGTCGTCCTGATGCTCCATACCTCGTGCAGCCTCAACAATCTGTGACATGGTAGTCAGCCTTTGGGTCGCTACCACCCTACCGATCTTGGTCAGCAACCCATTCAGAAACTTTCTTGCTAAGGCCTCATCACCACGGGTCTCAATTGATGCATAATAGCTTAACTCCCTGAACCGATCCTTATACTCAGCCACTGATATCCCAGGATCCTAATGGAAATCAAAAAGTTTGTCTGCCTTCCTATGCCTCTCACTCTGAGGAAGCACAGACAAAGTGAGTTCATTCTTAAACTCCTCCCACGTGGAAATCCTACTATATCCCTGATCCTACCACCACTGGGCAGCTCGATCATCCAGCAAAAATGATGCAAGCCTAACTCTCGCGGCATCATCTGTAAACTCCATAGCATCAAAACATATCCCTACTGTGAAAGTGAAGCTCTCAGGGTCCTTCCCATTTTTCCTAAAAATCTAGATGGAGTGAGCTTCAAGAACCTAGGTTGTGGTGCAACTAGAACATCAACAGGTGCGGGAATAGCTACTGTCTCAGGCTGAGGTTGAACTGGTGGTGTCGCAGCAACTGTCAAAATCGACTAACCTTCAGCCACCTGACTGGCTAAGAGGGCCTCCACTAGAATAAGAACCTGGGTAAACCTCTCAAAGACATCCATCAGACCTACTGGCAGTGGATGAGGTGCTGGAGCAACGACCTCTGGCACACTAGCTCCCTCGTGTTGATCTGTAAGAGAACGAGCAACCACCTCCATTGGCATACGTCTAGGCCTTCCTCGGCCTCTACCACAACCTCTACTGCGAGAACAATCCATATCCACAAACAAACAAATATCGTGTATGCAGATGTCAAAATGCATGTGACAGCCACAATACTAGAACAAAATATCGAAGGGCATATAGAGGCAAATCAAACATACTCAATCAAAGATACCCAAGCTCCACAATGAACCCCGACAATATAGAACCTAGGCTCTGATACCACCTTTGGTATCAGAGTACACACATACTCAAGACTTACGAAACCTAGTTCTCTAATACGACCTTTGTCACCACTCGTTTCTGGACCATGACCGGCGTATGCGGCAGACAGTCTGTGGGAGTCAAGCCCATCCCGTACAAGCCTTCCAAAGTGTCAGAACTCTACCCATTTATTCTTTTATTAAAACATTTGGTTAAAACACTTTTATACGAATACATATATTTAATATATATATATATGTAAATCAAATATTATAACAATATATTTTCCCAAGCAAAATCAAATACAAGTGTAAAAGTAACCAGGATAAAGGGGTGACTGTGTATCTAGCCAGATACAAGCTCTATTATGTCTGGTGGTAGAGTCCACATTATTATTCTGTCTGTTCTGGTCCATTGAGATTTGGAATTTTACTCCGAAAATATTTTTGGGATTTATGTCTGAAAATATTTTGAGAATTTTTCTCTGGGAATATTTATATAATTTCTGTTTGAAAATATTTACATAATTTCTGTCTAAAAATATTTACGTAATTTCTATCTGAAAATATTTATGGGATTTCTGTCTGAAAATATTTATGTAATTTATGTCTGAAAATCTTATGGAACTTCTATCTAAAAATACTTAAGAGATTTCTCTCTAAAAATATTTTACAGTTTCTCTCTGAAAATATTTTGGAAAAATGTTATTCTCTATAAACCCTTTGAGAAAATAAAGATGAGTTTTGAAAAATATTTTGAAAATAAATATTTGAAAATTTTAATGTTAGGGACTTAAATATTTTTATTTAGTTAATTTATTTAATCAATTCGAGTGATTGTTTGTTGTCCGATCTGTTTGTGAAATATCTAGAAATGTTTTTTTTTTAAATATTATCATCATGTATATAGTGTGTGTACGTATATACACTTATATGTGCATGTGGTATATTTAAAGGGTTTCAAAACAGTTTTTGTGAGGCCTGGACCCGCTTTGAAGTGTTATCTCTCGCTGGGTTCTTACCTCCTTGTTTTTCCTTATTTCTTTCTTCTTTACTTCATCTTTTAGGTGCTTTGATAGCGGTCGTTCAATCTTCTACGTCCAATGAGGTACCCTTGTCAGCAGTGAGTGCCCTATTGTTCGGGCCCGATTTTCAGTTCTGTTAGATGCTCCATACTAGGTACTGGGTTATGGACCTGTATTGATATTATAATGGTTAACTTGTTTTTAGTTATGAGTATTTGTTCAGTATATATATAATATGGCTATATATATTTAGTATTCAAGAATATTGTTTTCTTTAAAATTTATTATCTGTAAAACATTTTTAATACGATTAACAAGTCAAATAATAAATTGAAGTTGGGTATGTGCTTTGTACTCTGAGTCTTGTGCGAGATGGGTCAGGCTTCTATAGACGGTTTGCCTCTTACGCCAGTCATGGTCCGAAATCGGGTCGTGATAGCTAGACTTGTTGGTTATAACCAAGAAGAAGGCATAGATTTTGATGAGACATTTCCTCCCGTTGCTAGACTAGAAGCCATTTGTATTTTGTGTGCATTTTCACATTTTAAAGGTTTTAAACTTTATCAAATGGATGTGAAAAGTGCATATTTAAATGATTATTTGAAAGAATAAATGTATGTGGAACAACCTACCGGATTTATTGATCACAAATTTCTAAACCATGTTTTTAAACTTACTAAGGCTTTGTATGGTTTAAAGGAAGCTCTTAGAGCTTGGTATGAAAGGCTTAGTAATTTTTTTCTTGAAAAAGGTTTTAAAAAAGGGAAGGTTGACACAACAACTTTTATTAAAAAAAATGATGATATGTTGGTTGTTCAAATCAATGTTGATGATATTATATTTGGTGCTACTAATGAATGTTTGTGTTAAGAGTTTACCAAAAAAATTCACAAGGAACTCGAAATGAGCATGATGAGAGAGTTGAATTACTTTCTTAGATTGGAAATCAAGCAACTAAGTGACATGTTCTTCATCAATCAATCAAAATACATTGGAGATTTATTGAAGAATTTTGGTATGGATAATGCAAGACCTTGTAGCATACCAATGAGCACAACCACAAAATTCACTATCGAGGTATGATCAGTTCACTATTTTATCTTAC
Source organism: Flueggea neowawraea (assembly GCA_948243855.1). Classification (NCBI taxonomy): domain Eukaryota; kingdom Viridiplantae; phylum Streptophyta; class Magnoliopsida; order Malpighiales; family Phyllanthaceae; genus Flueggea; species Flueggea neowawraea. The sequence continues at coordinate 7,786 of CAODLS010627345.1, forward strand.
CGTTAGTAGGCCATATATAATGTATAGTGTGTGTCTATGTGGTAGATTTCAAGCTTGTCCTAAAGAGTCTCATTTTATTGCATTAAGCGTATTTTTTTGATATTTTATTGATACTCGTTATGTTGGTTTATGGTATCCAAAGTTTGGCATGTTTGTTCTTGTTGGTTATTCTATTGTAGATTATGGTGGTAGTCAATTGAATAGAAAGAGCACATCTGGTATATGTCAATTTTTAGGATATACATTAGTGCCATAGTTTTCTAAAAAGCAAAATTGTGTTTCGTTATCTACTATCGAATCAAAATATGTGGCAATGGGTAGTTGTTGTGCACAAATTCTTTGGATAAAGCATCAATTAGAAGATTATGGTATCATGCTTTCAAAAATTCCTATTAAGTGCGACAATACTAGTGCTATAAATATTTCCAAAAAACTCATCCAACACTCTAGGACTAAAAGTATAGACATTAGACATCATTTCATTCTTCAGCATGTTTTGAATGGTGATATTGTCCTTAATTTTGTTAGAACTGAAGATCAATTAGCGAATATTTTTACTAAACCTTTGGATAGTGAAACTTTTGCTTCAATTTGTACAAGACTTGGTATGATTGAATTGTGTGTTAAATGATTTATTTGTTTAACTCATTTGCATTCATTCACATTAAAATAACCCATAAATGTCCACGGCTATATCTATTGGTATGGTGGAAAAGTGTTAGTAGTGGAAATTTGATGCAAATTGAAGAAATGGTCTGTGTAAATGGATTGCTCGAGTAACCGATATTCATCCATGACTAATGGGCATGAACTGGGTACTCTGAAAAATTCTGTAGAAAATCAACTCAAGGTAAAGAAAGCCTTACTCGAGTTAAACAAAGTGCATACAACTCGAGTAATTATTATTTGTTTACTGAAGTTACCTGGAGTGTGTAATATCTCACCCGTTCTGACTAGATTCTCTGTAGACTTCCATTTGATTTCAAAGTGATTTGGAGTGTTCGAAGATATTTCCTACGTCATTCTTCAAAGTTTCGTTGTTTCATTGCTCCCATGAGTGATGGGATCGATGATCCTAAGTTGGAAATGAGACAAAAGAAGGAATATATGCATTTCGGGCACGTTGGAGGCCGTCTACGAGCTTAGTGGGAGAGCTAGGCATGTAGATGGTTTTTTGTGCTTAAGGATCTCACGGTATGCTTCGTCTACGAGCCTAATATATGTTCTATGCACATAAGGTCGTGCTACGTGCATTGTAATCATTATATGCACACTGATCATAAGTCTGGGCTCAAGAGGTGATCTGATATGTCATCTACACACATTAATTCCCTTCCTAATCATGTGAGACCCTTGCTACGTGCTTAGCGTGTGTTCAAAGAACCTAAAAGTGCTCATCTGACCTTCCTTCAGCCATAACTAATCTCAACTACCAAAATCACTCTCAAATTGATTTATTTCCATCCCCATTGCTTCTCATTGTTTTCACTTTGATTCTTGAGGTAAGAAACGTTCATTAATCTCTTCTTTCTTCATTTTTGTTCATGAATTGTTCATTTAGCATTTTGACCAAATTTGTTTGTTGAGCTCAAAATTGTTGAATTCTGTTGAAATGGGAGTTGAATGTGGATTGATTATGGTTATTGGAGGTCTGAAATGTAAGGATTTAGCTTCGGTTTTGGAGATTTTTGTGTTTGGAGGAAATAGGTCTATTTGGAGCTAGGGTTTTGGATTTTGATGATTTTCTTGTTAGATTTAGAGTTGTTTCTAATATATCTTGATAGATTACAGTTATAAATACTTGGATTTTAGTTGGATGTTGTGATTTGGTGATTTCTTTTGTGGGTTAAAGAAATTCGAGTTTTAAAATATAAATTCTTGGTGATTTTGAGTTTGATTGTTAAAATAGAGGTTGGATTCATGCTTAGGATCTTGGGATTAACCAATGTAGCTAATTGGAATTGACTTTTGTTAGCTGAATCAAATTTAAAGACTATTTTGGTAATTTTGCATTGAGGACTAAAAGTTATATTTTGCTTTTGGGGATTATAATTGAATTTTGAATTATTTGGAGGGCTAATTTTAATATTCTGAGAAATTTGAGGAATTATTAATAGTTTTGGAGTGCTAGGGATTAATTTGTAAATTTTGAATATTTTGGGAATTAGATCGTAATTTTTCGAAGGCTCGAGGACCAAAGTGTAATATTACTGTCACGACCCATTCCTGGGACCATGACCGGCATACGAGGCGGACCGTCTATGGAAGCCCAGCCCATCCTTCACAAGCCTTCCAAATAATCAGAATTGCTACCCATCATTTAATTTTCCAAAACATTTATTGGGAAAATATTTTATAATTAAAACAATTTATATATAACTCAATATATATAAACAAATACCAAACTATATACAAATAATATACTTTGGTAAATCAAATACAGTAAATATATCAGAGTATACATACAACCCAACACCCCACAGTAATTTGGTACAAAGGTCTACAAAATAAAAGAAGCTCGAAGAATAGGCATCACTAACCAAAATGTTTCCTCACGGGTGTCCGAGTTGCGGAATATATGCCGAAGCCAAAATCTGTGCACCTAAAAGATAGAATCATCCACAATAGAAAATAAAATGGGGGTGAATCCCAGTGAGGAATAACACTATAGAGCGCCTCATACATGCCTCACATAGTCTATTTTGAAAACGATTCACAAATACCGCAAGCAGTATTCATAAGAATATATAAATATACACGCTATACAATAATAGTCTTTCGAAAATTCATTCCGAAACCATTTGCAATCACAACAAACAACATGCACGAAGGCGTATTAAAATCATTTAAGATTTTAAATCATCATTTTCCTATCAAAACATATACAAGCGATATGGGACTAAGCATTCATGATATGGACTCTGCCAAATATCACGAAATGTGTGGACCAGCCATAGTGATGAGGACCCGCCACTACCATAAACAAATCATGTGCCTGATCGGGGCAACATGCTACCGACAATCCTTGTAGCTAGGCTTTATTAAACATTGGTATACAAAATGCTACATACCTAGTAGCATAGGTGTCCCCATATCGAAAACCAAAACATACTATCGTATAGTACAAAATCATATCATGCAATTGTTTCAAATCATATCAAATATATATAATACATATATATCATTTCAAATCCAAAATCGATTATTATACAAATAACCAGTTTTATCTCAACCAATCCTTTAGATTAGTCATTTTCAGATAAAATCCAACTCATCAAAAATAAGTAAATGGAGTTTGAGATACAACCAATGTGTCTTGCTACTCAAAGCATCGGCTACGACGTTAGCCTTGCTAGGATGATATGATATAGTACAATCATAATCCTTTAGTAACTCCAGCCAACGTCTCTGCGATAGGAGCAACCCATTCAGAAATTTTCTAGCCAATGCTTCCTCACCACGAGCCTTAGTAGGAGCATATTGGCTCACCTCTCGGAACCTGTCCTCATACTCACTGACGGACATACCTAATTCCTGATGAAATTCACTAAACTGATCTTCTATCCCTCTTGCTCAAAGGAAGAACATACAAAATGAGCTCATCCTTGAACTCGTCCCACGTGAACACTCTACGTGACCTCTGGCCCTGCCACCATCTGACATCTCGACCATCCAGTAGAAAGGAAGCCAACCTCACTCTCGTAGTGTTATATGTAAGCTCCATGTGATGTCTATCTAGGTCATATTATATGCCTATAAATAGACTTGCACCCATTGCCATTCATTCATCCCTTGGCCGAATTAGTGTGCTACAATTCAAAGAGAGAAAATAATTTTGTGAGCTTTAGAATAGTGATTCTAAAAAGGGTTCTAGTACACTGCAATCATTCCAAGGTAAGTTTGTTCATGTGGATACTTGTAGTCGCGTTCGCAGAAAAGCAACGTGATACCACAAAGGTGATTCGAGTTCTTCGTGCTAAGAGCTACACCAAAGTTTCATATAACCGATCAATCGAGTCTTGGTGAAAGGTAAATCTTCCAACCTTAATTTTATATGTTGATTTGCATGGGTCATTAGGAGAATTCAAGGCATTAAATTTTTGTTATATCCGCTGCCATGTATGTATATGAATATTATATTTTAGCCGCGAATTCCAACAAATATATATATGTAAATATATACATAATATATATATAATATATATATATATATATGTATGTATATATGTATATGTATATACATATATATACATGTATACTTACATATATATATATATATATATATATATATATATATATATATATATATATATATATGTATGTATATTTATGTATGTATATTTATGTATGTACATGCATATGTATATGCATACATACATACATACATACATACATATATATGTATATATATATGTATATATGTATGTATATATGTATATGTATGTACATTATGTGTATGTATGTATGTACATACATATACATATATACATACATATGTATGTATGTATGTATGTATGTATGTATGTATGTACGTACATACATACATGCATATATATACATACATATATATGTTGGAATTTGCGATCACTTAATGACATTCATAAGCATACAACG
>CAODLS010627352.1:0-14070 GCA_948243855.1 Flueggea neowawraea
TAACTTACTGCCCAAAGGTGATGAAACCTCTAGTAACTTGTCTAATTGATGTAGCACTAATCACGATCGTTCAACAAAATACAGAGTGATGAACAAATGTGATGCACCAGTATCAAATAAAATATATGCACCAGTATCAAATAAAATATATGCATCATTGGAGGTATGCGCCTCCTGACGAGTCAAATGGTACACTTGAGCCTGCCTTCTAGTAGCATAACTACTATGTCCGATCTGCCCACAGTCGGTACCTTTCCAGTCTGGATACGGCTCTCAGAACCTACCGCGCCTCTACCTGTACCTCCAACCGCTGATTGTGCTGTCTGTGATACTGTGCCATGCTTTACGGGACACTCAACCACTTTATGCCCCTAGCTATCTACAATGGGAACAAAGGCCTATTGCCCTATTACAAGCCTCTGAGTGTCTCCTTCTGCACGTCTCACAAGGTAGACGTGATCCTCCAAAACCCTGTGCTCCAGCATGCCTCGCTGGTTGTGCTACACTAGCACTCTGGGATCCCTGTCCCTTCCTCTGGCCCTGACCTTCAGAGGAACATCTATGTCTATACTCTAGAATCTCACTCTATCCTTGGCTCTGCTGGCCGTCTGATGAACTATCAGTCTTTGCTCTCTTGTGCTCTCTCGGTCATCTATCATCTTGGTATTCCATACTTCTCGCAGCCTCCGATATCTGCGACACTGTTGACAACCTTTGAGTTGCTACCACCCTCATAATCTTTAGGAGTAACCCATTCAAAAATTTTCTAGCTAATGATTCCTCACCACGAGCCTCAATAGGATCATATCGGCTCAGCTCTCTGAACCTGTCCTCATACTCACTGACGGAAATACCCGGTTCCTGATGAAATTCACTAAACTAGTCAGCTCTTCTATCCCTCTCGCTCATAGGAAGAACAGACAAAGTGAGCTCATCCTTGAACTCCTCCCACGTGAACACTCTACGTGACCTCTGGTCATGCCACCATCTGACAGCTCGACCATCCAGTAGAAATAAAGCCAACCTCACTCTCGCAGTTTCATCTGTAAGCTCCATGGCCTCAAAACACTACTCCACTGTAAATGTGAAGTCTTGAGGGTCATCCCGCAATCTACCCAAAAATTTAGGCGGAGAAAGCTTCATAAACCTCGCAAGTCAAGACTCAGCATCAAACTGATATGCTGTGGGAACTGTCGCAGGTGCAGGTACTACAGCTGCCTCAGGTTAAAGTGGATGTAATGGTGGTGCCATAACAGGCGGAATAGTATGGCATCCAGCAGCCGGACTGACTAACAGTGCCTCAACTCTCATTAAGACCTGAGTAAATCTCTCTAGCACATCCATCTGACCAACAGGCGCTGGCTATGGCTGTGGTGCCACAACCTCAGGTAAACTAGTCGACTCATGCTGGTCGGCTACATAATACTCAGCAGCCTCAACAGGCTAACGTCTAGGCCTCTCATGGCCTTTGCCACGACCTCTACTGTGAGGTCGATCCATATCTACAACAAACAAATCGGGTATGAAAAATTTATACAAATAATATACTCTGGTAAACCAAATACAGTAAATATATCAGAGTATACATACAACCCAACACCTCACAGTAATCTGGTACGGAGCTCTAACAAAATCAAAGAAGCCCGAACAATAGGCATCACTAACCAAAATGACTCTTCATGGGTGTCTAAGATGCGGAATGTATGCCGAAGGCAAAATCTGTGCACATGGAAGATAGAGTCATCCACAACAGAAATAACACTCCAGAGCGCCTTATACGTGCCTCACAGAGTCTGTTTTGAAAACAGTTCGCAAATACCACAAGCAGTATTCAATAGTATATAAATATACACACTATACAATAATAGCCTTTCAAAAATCCTTTCGAAACAATTTGCAATCAAAGTAAACACCATGCACGTAGGCGTAATAAAATCATTTAAGATTTTAAATTAACATTTTCATGTCAAAACATATACAAGTGATATGAGACTAAGCAAGCGTGATATGGACTCTGCCAAATATCACGAAATGTGTGGACCAGCCATAGTGATGAGGACCCGCCTCTATCATAAATAAATCATGTGCCTGATTGGGGCAACATGGCTACCGACAACCCTAGTAGCTGGGCTTTATCAGACATTGGTACACCAAAGGCTACATACCCTGTAGCACAGGTGTCCCCATATCGAAAACCAAATCGTACTAACATATAGTACAAAATCATATCGTGTAGTCCATCATTTAAAATCATATCAAAGATATATAATTCATATATATTATTTCAAATCCAAAACTGATTATTACACAAATAACCAATTTTATCTCAGTCAATCCTTTAGATTAGTCATTTTCAGATAAAATCCAACACCTCAAAAACAATTAAATAGAGTTCGAGACACAAACAATATGTTTGAAGCTGCTAGTCACTCACCTGTCAATCCAAGCCAAAGCACCAGTCAAGTCTCACTCGTGGGTGGCTAATCTTGCTAGCAAGAACAGGAAGCTGTATACAATCAAACAACACAAATATCACAATGCGGTACTGTGACAATACCAAATGCTTGATATGCAAATGCAGACTCTCAAAGTCGCCCAAAATATAATCCGAAAATGAATCTATAAAATATAATCCGAAAATGAATCTATCACTTTCTATCAAAAATCCAAAATCTATGTAAAATTACAGTTTGGTCCCCGGCCGATGTAAAATTAGGTTTTAGTCCCCGAGACTCGACAATTGATGAAACTGTTCCCGAGGTACCTTGAGATTATTGACTCGCTATCCATAAATCAGAAATCCCCAAATTCGACCCCGAACTCTCATACAAATCAAATTTATCCTGGACTTGTAAAATTATAAGTCAATTCCTATTATCCCAAAAATTATATTTATCCTCAAAGTCTCTAAAATTCACAATTCTAACTACAACAGAAAATATTTGCAAAAATGCCAAAATTCTGCCTCTTTGGGAAAATATTTACAAAAACTCCACAATCGCATTCTGTTCGCTACCCAATAAAACCACACACGCATTCCCACTCAAATTCGTCCCCTGAACACGAATTTGAACTCAGATTTCACAAATAATCAACAAATTTTCTACAATTTGGCAAAACTCAAACCAAACCCTAGTTTCTCCAAAACACACTGAATCTCTTAATTCAAAGCTTAAATCATGTTCCTACAAGTCCCTTAACAGTTATTCTAACATCCTCTAACATCAACTAACTCAAAATCATGAGAAATTAGAACCTATGTGATTTTCAAAAAAAAACTTGCATGTATGAATCAAAGCTCAAAATGATGTTTAAATGGAAGAAAAGACGTTGATCTTACCTCAGAAGTTGACTAGGGATGTTCGGGAACCAATATGGAGAGATTCAGACTAGTTAAGAGAGTTTTGAGTGAGAAGTTGAGAGAAAAATGACGAAATGGCGTGTTTCAGCCCGTTTTATGCACTGCATATCAAAGGCAACGTACGTCGTACATAGTGGCAACGTAAGTCGTGGTGATGCACAACGTACATCGTGACCATATAACGTACGTGGTAATGAGTCCAGTAGCTACGGGTCTTGAATAAACACACCTCAACGTACATCATAGTGAGACAACGTACATTGGTCATCCTTGTCCCAGATAACGTACGTCTTACCTATGCAACATACATTATGCTGCTTTTCCAGACAACAAACGTCTTGCACAATGTGCTACGTATGTTGTTTACTCTCCCATCACATACTCGATGTCTCACATTTCCCCACATGCACCAAACTTCCCTCGAGGTTCGATGACACCTAATCCTCGACAAATACGTCCGATTACCTTCAAGGTCAAATTAGACTCGGTCAGAAGTCTACAGGACTCCTAACCAAAACGGGTGGGATTTTACATAATGATTCCTTCTTTCTTGAATAAGGGTGTTCAAGGTTACCAAATTGGTGTGTAAGAGGCCTATTTATAGTCCTCAAGGTCCCCCACAAACTCTAGCAAAAGTCTCCCAAAAATGCCCTTGTTTTGTGCCTTGGTCCCCACTTGTTTCTTTCTCTTCCATCACATGTTAATTTTGCCTAGAAAGAGTGTCACGACCGTGACACTTTTCATCAAGAAAAGTGTGGATTGCTTCCTTCTCACAACGACCATTGCCATCACCACAGCCGTGGTAATGATTCTGGTCAAGGCGACAGTCGTGGCACCTGCCACCACGGCTGTGGCATCTTGTGTCAATCCAGGCTGTATTTTTTATGCCACGACCATGGAACTTTTCCACCATGGTCGTGGCCCTTCTTTTCCTTCCCTAAACCTTTTTTTTTCTTCATCTTTTGTTGGGTTCGCTCAGACCTTTCGATTTTTCATCTCTTTGGCACCTTTTTCGCACTCATTTTCTTCAAATTAGATCATCCTACAATCATCAAATAAATCATATAAATTTTCCACAAAAGCATGATTTAAAAGATGAAAATATATATATTCTTGCTTGAATTAATATGTACATTTAGCACACATCAAACTCTCCCACACTTGTTTGCTTGTCCTCAAGCAAACCGAATCCAATCCTAGGGAAAGAATACAATCCAAATCAAATAGGTAATAAAATTCTTATTCTATGAAACTCACACTTTCAAGAGTTTATCTATCAAATCCCCTAGTCCATTGGTATTTATGAAACTTATCTCCCCTATTGCTAAATTTAAAACACAATATTCTTTATATTAGAGCACATTTAGCTTAATTTATTCACTATCCATTCATAAGTGCTTTCTTTCACAATTCCTTTCATTACTTTATCCAATTGATTACTTCACTCTGACTTTTAGGTGTTACAAACACAATCAACAAATTAAGGGTCATTGTGTAAAAACACTTTTTTATGATTTTTTGGGTGTACTAACCTTTTCCACCTCAATATTAGGGCCTTATGCGCTTGTCCTCGTTAAGGTTCACCCTTAGTGAGAGAAGTTTTACCATTTCAAACATCTAATTCAAGCACTTTTCATTCAATAAGAAGGCAAGTCTACTATCAAAATTTTAAAACATAATTCAAGCATTTAAGCACATTTGATCAAAAACAATTTAGCAACAAGCTTAAAAGCATCTTCTATGCCCCCTCATATAGACTAAAGTAGTTGATAAAGAAACTCTCAACCTTACAACCTAAAAATGCCAAATTACAAAAATAAATTTCAACAATAGCATACATTCCTTAATTAATCATGTTAAAAGCATACTAACACACTACAGAAATCCTCTAACCAATTCAATCAAAATCCTATTCTTTGCAAATTTGATGCATTCTGAACAAATTAAGCGTCATTCAAGAAACATTTTGAGCATTTTTGATAAAAATGAGCGATTCAAGCAAAAATTTTGAACATTTTCGACAAAAATGAGCAAAACAAGGCATATAAACAATTAATCCCAAAGAAGCAATCAATAGCCCTTCCCCCACACTTAGTATGAACATTGTCCTCAATGTTCAAAAATATAAGTTTGGATCAAACTAAGCAATCGTAAGGAACATGAGGACATGTTCCATGGCAATAATAAAGCATAAAGTAAAAGGATAGGGTTTACAAAGCTTCTCTAAATGTGGCTTGCTCACTATTTGCTTTGTCTTAAGTGTGTGACTCCATCATTGGCATAAAATATATACATGCTAGAGTTGGTGTGAGTTATAACATGTATGCATAAAAATAATAACCTCTCACACCATTTTTGGCAAAAACATGGAAAACAAAATCATAAACGTGCTTCTACCCTAAAATGCAAGCTGACATTAACACCTACACTACATGCAAATGCAATATAACCATAGTTTAATATGATTGTGGACAAAAGCTAGTTTAATGTCATCCCGGACGTATGCAAATGAACTATTTAGGATGCCAAATAGTTCTAATTGTGGATTTCATGTGTAGTCTCAACCTTTTTCAATTGACAGTAATTGATTTATGATCATTAAGCACAATGTCAATAGCACCACATGTATGATTTTTTGAAATTAAAAACAGACCACATATTGGAATTTTTGGGTTCCAAAGAACATGATTTTTGGGTGGAAAATAGTAAGCATGTTGACCTTCAAAGAACTCACCCTTAGCAACAAAAACATCACATTATTTCTTGGTTTTAACATTTAAAACCAAACTCATTTCCAAATTATTACTCTCATTTGCACTAGGTGTAGTCTTTTGATTTTGCTCTTTTGGTTTTTCACTAGGCTCTCCCTTTCTTCCTTAGCACCTATAGATTGTGGGTGGGGGTTGGTGGACAACATACAACAATACTCTACCATTTTAGCATGATCATCAACATCCTCAGGTGATGGCATTTTTAAATTGCTAAAAACATTAAAATCTTGTGTTTCACTCACTACTCTAAAAGTTAAATTTCCCTTATTAACATCAATTAGAGCTCTCCTCGCTGCTAAAAATGGTCTACCAAGTATAATGGGAAGTTCTAATTCATGATCCATTAAAGCACATAAAAGTCAACGGGAAAGTAAAACTTACCAACCTTTACCAAGAAGCTTTCCACAATTTTGAAAGGATGCTTGAAGGAACGTTTGACAAGTTAGAGTGAAACAGTTGTTGGCACAAGCTCTCTAATCCCGAGCTTTTTAAATATGGGGGATGGTATAAGGTTGATCGAAGCTCCCAAGTCACATAAGGACATTTTGATGCTCACATTCCCAATTGAGCAAGGAATAGTAAAGCTCCATGGATCTTTAAGCTTTTGAGGTAGCTTGTTTTGCAACACCTCACTACATTCTTTGATTAGAGCAACCATGGCATACTCCTCCAATTTCTTTTTGTTTCTCACAAGCTCTTTTAAGAATTTGGCATATTTGGGCATGTGCAATGGCCTTAATAAAGGGGATATTCAATTCCAACTTCTTAAACATTCTAAGAAACTTGTGGAGATCTTGGCTTGGGCGTGAGCTTTCAACCATTGAGGAAATGGAAATGGAGGCACATTAGGTTCCCTCAACCATTGAGGGAATGAAAGAGGAGGCACATAAGGCTTGACCTCACTTGGTTTGTTGGATGGAAACTCTTGGTCTTGCACTTTTTCTTCCTTAGTTACCACAACATTCTTAGGCTCTTCCACTTTACACTCCTTCCCTTTATCTTTCATGAGTTCCTCTCCCATACTTGGCTCCTTAAGCTCTTTCCCACTTCTTAATGTAATAACCATCACACTCTCATTAGGGTTAACTTGGGAGGTACTTGGTAGCTTTCCCTTGTCTCTATCCAAAACCAACTTAGCTAATTGGCCTACTTGCCTTTCTATATTTTGAATGGTAGCTTGTTGGTTTTGGATAACTTGATCCACTTTGGCATCCCTTCCTTCTATCTTAGACATTAATTGCATAAGCATGTCCTCTAAGGGTGGCTTTTTGTCTTGGTTTTGTGGTGGGGGTGGTGATTGGGGTTGTTGTGATTGAAATGTGGTGGTGGCCTAGGTTGATATCCCGAGAATCCCATAGGTATAGGTGGGTTGTTGATGTTTGGGTCCTTCCAAGCAAAGTTTGGGTAGTTTCTTCAACCCAGATTTGAGGTATTTGAATATGGGTCATTCCTAGGTTGGGCTCTATGAAACCTCTCATTTAATTCAACTCATCACATCCAGTACCTGCTCCTCGGGCCATCCCATAATTAGTGTCACTATGCCCCCATCACATCATAAAAAGAACATGTCATGGGTGCTTCTCATAGTAGTAGTGATATTTGAGTTCTTCAACCTAAATTCACTATGGATTCCTACATGAGGATCGTTTTGTTTCGATATCGTTCAACATCATCTGTAACAGGATGGTAATGCAAGCTATAATTGGACATATGGTAAATCATGTGGAGGAATGTGAGTGATAGTGAAGGAATTTGTCCCACTCTTACTTGAGTAAGATATCTCTTGGTCACTTGACAAGTAGGATTGATGAAATGCATGGTCGTGCTCAAATGAAATTGATAAGGGGTTATCAATATCATTTGTCTTTAGTCAGTCTACTTGGGTATCAAGAAATGTTTGATTAAGCTTCATAAAGATGACGTGAAATGCTTTATGCTTAATCGAGATATCATGCGACAAAATGACTAAATGTCGTACTGCGGATTAGTTTTTGTCGAGACATTGAATTCGCTCATGTTATGTAGTCATAGTGACTTGCTAGAGCCCGCTTATGACTAGTGGCCCTACAGCTAATATTGAGCAGACCTATAGGGTCACACACTAGAACGAACTATGCTATATTGATCTTGCTATTATATTATGCGAAATAATTTGTTTATAAAATGGTTTTAAAAAAATTAAATTCATGTGACCTAGTGAAAATAGTTTATTTGAATTAGTCAACTAAGAAGGAGTTTTGACTTGGTCAATAAAAGAAATAGGTAGTTAGTATTTATTTGTGAAATAAATAATTAGGCTGAATTTATATTTTATTTATAAAATAAAATATGGCCAGATTTTATTTATTAAAAAATAAATATTGGAGTAAATTATCCTTGTTGAAGTAGGGTAAACGAATTCTTATAAGAGTAGAATTGAATCTCCTAGTAAGACTATAATTAGGGTTTATTGAGAGCTATAATTATGCTAATGAAAAACCCTAGTCATATCTATTCATTCAAGTTACTCTTTGCCATCCATTTTGCTCAAAGAAATAGAGAAAAATAGCAAGGTATTTTTGAGAGTCAAAAATTCGGTGCTAGCACACACTTGCAATTTGGTTCGTGTGGATACCAGTAGAGGGCGTTCGCATCTTGCAGCGTCTTTGACTCAAATCAAAACAACGTCTTGCATTCTTGTTTTGGATTAACAAGGTACACACACATCTTCCCTAATCTGTTTTATCGAGTTGCTTAAATCCTTGGTGGAATTCGTTGATAAAATTTTAATTTTCCGTTGTGTGTATGTGTTATGGACTCCAACAGTGGCACTTGCAATTTTGATAAATCTGATTTCTTATTATGTGATATATATGAATTCACGTTTATGATATGCTATATATGATATAATATGTTCATGATTTGTTCATTGTAAATTCGGCCATGATATTTGAATTAATGTGATAATTGAATTCGGCCATGTTGATTGTTAATTCGGCTCACAATGATATGTTCACAATGTTTGTATATTCGGCAATGTTGATTAAAATTGATACTCCTAATGTCAGTAGGATTTCTATTTCCAATATGATTTGTATTGTTAATCCTAGTATGATTAGGATTTCTAATGTGATTAGAATTATGAGTATGAATGGTATTTTATGGTATTTTTAAAGGGAATCCGAATGTTAATGAGCAGGACCGTCGTTCTAACTCTGTGTAGTGCCTTATAATTAATTATATTGTTACACACCAAATTTTATTACATGTTCATAATGTGATTATGTAATGTATGGATTTATATGCTTTTGAATGGTGCTTGACATGGCCCTAGGTGAATGTTCAATGTGATTGGCAGGTTATTTTGTGGGATTGTCCTATGTAATTTTATTTGATTTTATTTTTATTTTGGGCTTTATGACACGACATGTATGTCTTTTATTTCATTATTTTAGTATAGAATAGCATAGGAATTTTGTTTACTTGTAATGAAAAATGGAGGCCCATTTGTCATCTTTAAGTCAAGCCCACGAAGATGGGAGTTCTTAAAGGTTAAGTATTTGACCTCCATATTGGCTTATGGAGATCACTTATGTTTATGGGTCATGTCATGTCACTTTTTCATTATGGTTTATATATATACTTCTATATGATGCATGTATGTGATGGATGCTATATTTATTGTAGAACGCTTTTATAATGTCTAAGCAAACATAAATCCCTCACCTTAATATTTAGTCATAAAATGCCTTCTTTAATTAAATGCTTGCCAATACTTCGATAGTCGAAATATAGGTTATGCCAAAGTAGGGTGTATTAGATGATCTTAGGAAGACAAGAGATGGGTAATGGGGATATCCATGAGTTTAAATATGGTTAGACTTAATTAGGCTATCAAAATGGTTTTGGGCCTATGGGCATAAGATGGGATTTAATATGCGGGGACTCGAGATGTCAAAATCCCATAGAATTCAGGAATTATATGTGATATAATTGGAAAGAGTTCCTACCTAAATAGCTTACTTTTAAGTGTTGTGCCAAAGCCAACTTAAAATTAAGTGAAATATGGATCTTGACCCACTAAGAAACTATATGATTGTTTTCAAATTAATTAGAGGGATATTGGTTTTATAATTTTACTGGTAGTATTAAGACCTCATTTCTTAAATACTTTGCATGCTTTTGTGTGTAGACTAATGGCATCAAACAACAACGCTTCAAACTTTTCATTGTGATCTATCATTGTGAAGGAAAAACTTAGTGGGACTAAGTTCCGTGATTGGTCTATAAATTTAAGGATTGTCCTTAAAGAAGATAGGAAGCTTTATGTCCTAGAACAAGAAATCCCTCATGAACCTATAAACAATGCCCTTAGAGCTAAAAGGGATGCTTATCAGAAGCATTTAAATTATTCAGTGGGTGTAACTTGTCTTATGCTTGCTACCATGACTCTTGAGCTTCAGAAGTAATTTGACAAAATGGAAGCATTCGAAATGATGGCGCATCTCAAGGAAATGTTCCAAGAGCAAGCCCGCCAAGAAAGGTTTGCAGCCACTAAGGGATTAAATGCATGCAAGATGACTCCAGGCACTTAAATAAGTGTTACAGGTGCTAGAGTTGAAAGGTTACATAGATCACCTCGATAAGCTTGGTGCTCCTATTAGTCAAGAGTTGGCTACTAACCTGATTCTGGATTCTCTACCCGAAACTTATGACCAGTTTTTCATGAACTACAAGCTCAAACATTCTATAATGGGTTCAACTAAGGAACAAGGCAGATGATTGATGCTGCAGTTGGAGGAACTTTACACAATAAGACACCGTAAGCAGCTCGAGAACTAATTGAGGAAATGGCTATGAACAACTACCAATGGCACACCACTCATTATAAGCCAACTAAACAATCTAGGATGTATGATATCGATGGAGTGACAGCTTTGGTAATTCAAATGGAAGTATTGAGTAAGAAGATTAAGGGGCTATCCATGGTGCAACAAACTACTGATGTAGCATCCTGTGAATTGTGTGGTGGAGGACATGAAAGCCGAGATTGTAAGGAGGTTGTGAACTATGTGTGTAACGCATACAATTCTCAAAACAGCCTCTACAGTAACACTTCCAATCCAAGTTGGAGAAGCCACCAAAATCTCTACTGGGGTGGTCAAGGGCAGTAGAGACAAACCCAACCCCCAAGATTCCAACAACAGCAACCAGCTCTAGAGAAGAAGCCTAGTCTCAAAGATCTTATGACCAAATTCATTCAAACATCTAAGGCCCGCTTCACACATATAGAGACATCATTAAAGAATCAAGAGGCTGCCATAAAAACCAAAAAACCTCCATTCGAAACCATGATGCCTCCATTCATAATATTGAAAATCAAGTTGGGAAGACAACCAAGATGCTCTATGAAAGGCAACCGGCTCTTGACCATGCAATACAGAGACAAATCCTAAATAGTAGGTCCATGCCATTTTTGTAAGTGAAGGAGACCAATGTGATGTGAAATAGGATGGTGCACTAGGCAAAGCTCCAAAAAAGAGTGAAGAAAATAAAGTAGCTGAAGTGGAGCCAAAATAAGTACTCCATGAGTACAAGCCTAGACTCTCGTATTATCCTTCTCTCTATCGAAGAGATCATACGAATGCATTTCATTTTACAAGTGGAAAGAAGCAAGTTGAAGTAGAAAAGCAACTAGAGCAATAGAAAACCATAAATAAGAAGGAAATGACCAAGAAACTGCAACTAATTAAGGAGCTCGAGCCTAGAATTCCATCTATTGTTGTAAAGCCCGAATCGCCACCAACCAACCTTGAAGAGGAGTGCCCTACAATTTTGAAAAGCAAGCTGCCTGTAAAACTAAAGGACCCAGGGAGTTTTTCTATCCCTCTTTATATTTGCGGTTTGCATGTTGATTGTGCACTAACAGATTTAAAAGCCAATGTAAATGCCATGTCATATGAATTGTTTGAGAAATTGAAATTAGGAGAACTCATACCAACTAGGGTTCCAGTGCAATTAGCTAATAAATCTGTTGTGCATTCTATGGGCATTGTAGAGAACATTTTGGTTAGGGTAGATTAGTTGACATTTCTTACTGATTTTGTAGTTCTTGATATGAAATCTAGTTTTGTAACACCTTTGATTATAGGCCAACAATTTTTAGCTACTGCTAAATCTATAATGGATGTTCATGATAAGATTTTAACTCTTAGGGTCTAAGGTAAATATGTTTAAACCAAGGATTCAAAAATTCACCACCCGACTAATCTTGAACCAACATGTGCATTAGGTGTTGTAGACCATGTTGTTCCATCTGTTGTGGTATAGGATTTATATGAAAGGAAACCAAAAGATGAACCCCCAGATCAAGAGATAATGGCACAAGCCAAGAAGAAAAGGGTGAAGGCTAAAAAGCGCATAAAGGTAAAACAAGGAGGGTCATTCCACCAAGTGGTAGAACAAAATGTTTAACAGTGCGTCACTTTGTCTGGAAAATCAAAGACAAAGTGTCACAATGTATCAAGCCAAACACCTCACCTTGCACATGGAACCCCTTGAAAGCCTCCACACATCAACGTCAAGCTAATTACTTTAAATAAGCACTTCTTGGGAGGCAACCTAAGATACTTATGGACTTTTCATCTTTTCAATTATTTCATTTATGGTCTTGTTTTGTTTGTTTCTTTTATTTTTCCAGGCTTCTCCCAATTTTGGATGAAACACATGCCAATTTCTAGCTCTATGAACGTACATTTAGGGAAGTCCCAGAGCTCTTTATTTACCTCTCCCCATTTTCACTTAATTTTGTGCTTGACTGTGAACATTGAGGACAATGTCCATTTCTAAGTGTGGTGTAGGAGATTACCATTTTTTTAAACTCTCATCCTTAGTTTTGGTATGGTTTATGTGAGCATGTCTTTAAACATTAGATAATTTGGAAAGTTAAGCACCATGAGATCCAAAAGTCCTAATTTACCCATTTGTGCAAAACTTGGACTTCTATGCATCTTAAATTCAACATAAAACTAGCCATAGATTTGGGCTTTGTCATGACACGTTTAAATTACGCTTTATATATACATGTGATGCTATATATTTATGTCATGAACGATTGTATGTTTGATCCCACAAATACAAACATGATCCATATAAAAATCGTAAGTCAAAAATGCCTCCCATAATCGATACCTGTCAAGGCTTTGTTCATCGGTGTTGTAGTTTCTGCCTCCGTAAGGTGCACCCGATTACCTTAGTGAGGCAATGGGTGGATAACGGTTATCTACAATTGGTTATGGTCTGACTTAACATGGTTATCAAAACGGTTTTGGGCCTAGGGCATAAAAGGGATTTAAATGCCGGGACATGAGATGTCAAAATCCCTATAAATACAAGAATTATATACAATATAATTGAAAGGAGTTTCTACCTAAATAGCTAAGGTTATGGACTAGCTCAGCTGCCATAACTTTGAGTGAAATACGGATCTTGTACCCACTACTCGTTTTAACTTTGGGGATGTTAAATTTAGTGGGAGTCTTTCAAAGACCTCTTATTACAACTTTGCATATTTTGTAAGTAGAAATAATGGCAACAAACAACAACATATCAACCTTTAATTTGCGTTCAATCCTCGAGAAGGAAAAATTGGTTGGGACTAAACTTCCTTGTTTGATCACGAAACTTAAGAATTGTTCTTAAGAAAGGAAGAGATATGTCCTAGATACAGCGATTCCCAATGAACCCACATTCAATGCTCCTCGAGCACAAAAGGACGCTTATGAGAAGCACAAATATGACTCGATGGTTGTCACATGTTTGACACTATGGTTACGGATTTGATTCGAAGCTATGGAGGCAATTGAAATAACGAGGCATCTCAAGGAAATGTTCCAAGAGCTAGCCCGTCAAGAAAGGTTCTTGACAGCCAAAGACCAATGACGTTCTTGTGGTTCGAAA
>CAODLS010627400.1:0-13395 GCA_948243855.1 Flueggea neowawraea
ATATATTCAAATCGTGTTTAAATCACTATCAAACCTATAAATACATGTTCTAATTCATAATAGAAATACATAAATGAAGAGAAACACTTACCACACTCCTAAGATGCAAATGGTGCAAGAATCCAGAAATCAAGATGCTTAGCAAATATGTTTTTCCTCACTTTCCTCTGCCTTTTCTCTCTTGTTTTCTCTCAATTCAGAGATCATAAAATGTAACTAATAAGGTCTGGAAGCTTAAACATACTCTTCTAAGCTTCAGATGATAATGGGTCAGGTGGCAACACTAGGTTCAACCACATTGCAACCTTATTGCAACCTTCTCAACACCTGTTTTATGCATGGATCTATCATCTAATACTCACTAACTCTTTAGATTATTATAATCATCCACTCAGGATAATTCATACAACCATCCTAATGTCTCTAATAAATTACCTATTTAGTCCTCTTTCGTAATAATTTCACTTTTGACCCATGATACTATTACTAATAAACCCTATCAAACATGTATTATTAAAATATGCAATGCCAAATGAATGCATAACTATGCGTGTTATATGTGTTGCATGTTCATGGATAAAACAAATTAAAGTGATGATACAAGTGGACAGTGAGGAGAAAAAGGCATAAAATATGACTACCCTCACTTAGCATCTTATAAGAACCAGTCAAAGCCAAATCCCTCTAACTTTTATTCAATTGCTGCATGATCTAAGAGTTGAGATCAATGATCATTTATAAGTATATTTTCATTTCTAAGATTACTGAGGTTTTCACAGATGCCACAAAGTAGGCAATACATTTCTAAGGTGGGCTTGGTGATCAAAATGAATATGATCCACAATAATTGATATCGTTTATGAGAACAATAATATTACAAGCTCCTTAGGCTCGATTGGAATTATTTTTTTAAAACAACTTAATTTTTCTAAAATTATTAAACATCATAATCAGTTCAAATTCAGTTCAAAACACCAAAATAAAGCTGAAGCCTGAAATCTAAGACTATAATTTTAAAACAAACTTGAGCTTGATCTGGAATATATATGCCATAATGACGAATATTGTTAAATCTCCCTCCTGTGACATCAGAACATTCGTTAATATAGTCGCAAATCAAGCTCGTTATTTCTTTGCCTCAAATCTTTCCCTACAGACTAGTGATTCACGCATACAATCCAGCAATAGTTTGGTCACATTGCTTCTTCATTTTATAAAACTTTATAACGATAGCATTAAAAATATTTTATGCATTACCAACATTCGGAGTCAGGCTTGGCGAATTCTCCAAATACCACCACCTCCACCACAATTACCTCAAGCTCGCTATTTCTTTGCCTCAATATAGCAATTTGTTCCTGTAGATCGATGATATGCTCATGTAATCTAGCAATAGTTTGATCACATTGACTCTTCATCTCAAGATACTTTATGATCATAGAATCTAAAATATTTTTGTATTAACAACATTGGGAATCAGGACTGGTGGCAGATTCAAAATCCTCTGTTCAGCCCCTTACACCACGTTTGGTGGGTTGTTACCTCCACCTTTACAAAAATTACTTCAACCGCCGTTATCTCCACTTGAACCATATTTACCTCCACTCCACCAAAGTTACCTCCATTATCGTTATCTCTTCTTGGTCCATAATTACTCCACCGCTGTTACCTCTACCTAGACCATAGTTACCTCCACCACCAATACCTCCACTTGGACCATAGTTACCTCCACCTCTCTCACAGTTACCTCCACCTCGACTACCACCTCCACCATAATTATATTAAGCTCGTTATTTCTTGCATCAATGCAACAATATGTCCATTATCCGCTCATGCAATCCAGCAATAGTTTAATTACATTGACATTTCATCTCAAGATACTTTACGACTATAGAATCTAAAATATTTTGTGCACTACGAATATTAGGGGTCAGGCCTATGAATTCCCTACATACCAAAATGATATTAGATATGAATCCTTTGTTCAACCTTTTGTGCCAAGTTTGGTGGGTAGTTGCCTCCACCTCGACCATAGTTAAACCTCTACCAAGGTTACCTCCATTACCAATACTCGCACCAAAGTTACCTCACCACCGTTATCTTTACCTAGCCCATAGTTACCTCCACTGCCATTACCTCCATTGAACCAATGGTGGTTCACATTTAAATCCTCTTGCATTTTGATGATGAACAAAACTTTGTAAAAAGGTTAGCCAAGTACAAGGTCAAACGAGAATGCCAAAGGATGAAGTTGTTGGACTAAAACATGTGTTACTCGAGTAAGATGCAAACTCACTGCAGTAAACAAAGTTCTAGAGATGTGATCACAAGTGTGAGTTACTCGACCTAGTGTGAAATTCACTCGAGCCAGTGTAATGAACAGAAGACACACTGCCTGACAATTTACTCGACCAAGCCACTATGTTACTCGACTAACAGATTTTTAGGAGGTTACTAAGTTTGAGAGTTACTCGAGTAGGTAAAATTTCTAGGGAGTCTCTACTAATAGAGTTACACGAGCATTCAAAGACCAAATCAAGCATTCAAAGACCAAATCAAGAGTTACTCGAATAAGCATAATATTCACTCAAGTAAGTGGAAGTTCCAAGAGGTACACTAATTCGATGTTCACTTGAGTGAAACCAAATGTTACTTGAGTAAGTAAAGATTCCGGAATGACTCAGAGATTGGGAACCGAAGTATTCAAGGTGTTAACATCATGATATTCATCTAACCTTAAAGGAAAGTGTTCCAAAGATAGAGTTAATCGAGTAATCAATTTGTTACTCAAGTAAACGGGCTTAGTGTGATATGAGGAAATCAAGCAAAAAATGGAAAGATTCATAGGAAATCAATTGGCAACAATCATATTTGGCAATTACTCGAGTAAGGAAATATGTTACTCAAGTAAATCAAGACTAGATATGGGCATATTCAACTGAAGCAATGAGATACTCAAGTAAGGGAAAAAACTACTCGAGTAAAGGCTTAAATAGGAAACTAAATCACATTGGATTCACACTTCAACAGCTCTCTATTTAGTCACAATGGCTAAAAATCTTTGAGGAAGTATAAATATGTTTCATAACGTGCAAGGGGACAAGAGACAACACATCCATACTCATTACAACCCTTATTCTAGCATTAATCATTACTTTGGTGATACAAGTGTCTTTGTGCTTACTTCTTATTTTCTCTACTTGTATCCTTTGATCTAAATCTATTTGGTGAGTGTACCTTTATATTAAACAGAGTGTTTGTGAGGTTCGAATCAATGGTAGATCCTAGGTTTGGTTTATTCTTGAACCAAAATCAAGAATTGTAAGAAGTTATCACTTAGCTCGAAAGTGAAGGTTGTAACCAAATATTGAAATTAGTGGAAATCCTAAGTGGTGATACTTAGGTAGTGGACATAGACAAGAGATTGGCAAAATCACTTTAAAATTCGTGTCCCTTTGTGATTTTTCATTTCTCTGTGTGTCTTAACTTAAAAAACTTGAAAGAGAACTCAAAACCTCATTCACCACACTATTCAAACCCCCTTCTAGTGTGATATTTGCACTTTCAACCTCTACCACAATTACCTCTACAACAGTTACCTCCAACTTCACCATAGTTACCTTCACCTTGCCCACCACCTCCACCACAGTTACCTCAAACTTGTTATTTCTTTGCTTACCAATGATACGCTTATGCAATCAAGCAATAGTTTATTCACACTAACTCTTCATCTCAAAATACTATATGGGCACAACATCTAAAATATTTTGTGCATTATCAACATTGGGAGTTAGTCCTGGTGACTTCTCCAAATATCGAAAATGATATTGTGATATATTCGAAATCCCATGTTCAGCCTATTGCACCACGTTCGATAGGTCATTACCTCCACTTGGACCATAGTTACCTTTGCCTCCACCAAAGTTACCTCCACCACCGTTACCTTAATTAGGACCAAAATTACCTTAACCTCCACCACAATTACCTCCACAACCATTGTCTCCAACTCGACCATAGCTACCTTTACCTCAATCATCATTTCTATCATAGTTGCCTTTACCACCGTTCTTCATATTTTCTCTTCGATATCCTCTTTGAGTTCCTCCCACTAAGGAGTCGTAAGCCTAATTATGTAACCAAAAAGTAACTACATAACCGTATTCATGTTCGGTGGTTGGGAATAGATTGGGGTTGGTTCATGGACACTAAGTCGGGGTAGTTGGCTAGCGTAGATTAGTAGGTTCTGAGGTTGGACTTGGACTGATGGGTTTTGGGATTCGAATGCTGGGTTTTGGGGGGTATTTTTTATTGCATTACATGCTGGGGTTGAGTTTGCATCAATGTCTTCTGTGGTGGTGGGTTGGAAGAAGAACCCTACCTGGATCTCGACTGGGATTATTTTTCACAACCCGAGATCGGACCATGATCGACATAGAAGGTGAACCGAACAGTAGGCGCCTAGTCCATCCCGCATTAGCCTAAGATATTTAGAACTTCTGCCCAAAATATTTTGCCTATAATTATTAACCAATAATAATAAAAGGTCTCATTCATAAATATAAATTCAAAATAATATTACTAAATAGTAAAACATAATTATATGTGAAATATAGAGAAAACATTTACAAGTAAACTTAGTTAACAAAAATAAACATACATAACCATAACCCACATATCTATCGGTGTGGAGTATCTACTAATACATACATATTGGGCTTGAGCAAAAGGGCATTGACTACAACTTTTGAATATCTCACTGAGCGTTGAATGCTGAATGATCACTATCAACAAATTCACCTAAAATGTTAAAGGGAAGGGGTGAGTAAAACTTAATGAGAGACAACACTTTAAAGTGCCTCCATGATTCACATAAACTGTTTTGAAAATATTTCAAAAATACCACATGCACATATATAATCAAGTAATATTAGTATATATGCATATACATGTATAAATTTCAAAACCCATTTCAAAAATATCTCATGCAGATGGCAAACAACATACAGTAACACATAATAATTAATATATTGGAAGACAGACAGGCATACTACATGCAATCATAAAAATTCATATTTTACAGATGATACTGAAGCCCATATTCTTATTATCTGACTATCAATTACAAAACTAAACAAATCTGATAATTATTGATC
This sequence comes from Flueggea neowawraea, assembly GCA_948243855.1. Classification (NCBI taxonomy): domain Eukaryota; kingdom Viridiplantae; phylum Streptophyta; class Magnoliopsida; order Malpighiales; family Phyllanthaceae; genus Flueggea; species Flueggea neowawraea. The sequence continues at coordinate 5,154 of CAODLS010627400.1, forward strand.
ATACGCCCGTATTATATCGGAACTACCCCAAACTGATCACAAATAAACTAGCAATCTTAAGAGTCTAAATAGTACCCGACTCAAAAAGACTAATAGCCGACAGCCTTAGGGGCTAAAACAATATTTGACACCCTGAGGGTCTCAAAGCTGAAACAGACAAATCAGATCAAATGAGTATATCCGCAAGCATTGGAGTCCACAGACTCTAGCAAGATATACCTTGCCAAATCACAGTAAAATATAATACAAGAGTATGATCAACAATACAGTCTCACAAATGCAAAGATCAGACATAGTCAATTATTTATTCAAATCAGACTTGTATAAATGGACTAATACTAGTAGAGGTATTACTGAGCACATAATATTATTCAGAGAACAGATCCACTTATCAGAAGTATTTAAACAAACATGCATGTGAATCAGACATGTATTTACTGAAAACATAACTAAACATATTTTAAATTAAATATATTCAGAGATCCTACATGTATATATATAGAAACAGACGATTAATATCAGAAGTTATTACTGAGTGTATTATAATAATATATAATATACTATGTTATGAAAGTACAGATCTTTTCTAACAAAATGTTTTAAGCAGACAAGCTTACAGAGAAGATTATTAATTATAGACGATATATGTATTAACGCTCAAAATAGAATATTTATTCCAAAAAATATATATGATTTCAAACAGATTATTTGTACAGATAATACAACAAAATTGGTTAACACATAAGTCTCACATAAATCAGATTTTAGCATTATCGAGCCTTCACTTACTCTAGATTACATGGCAAAGTCTGAGCACAACAAAAATATATAATTTCAGAAAGACACAGCCTATGTGTCTAGAGATGACATATCACTTACCTGGATGTCAAGCCAATAAATCCAATTATGGACAACCGGTAGGTGGCAGGTCACCTCAGATTTCAGACGACACTGAAACAGACATATGACAGAATCACTCATGGTAACTGTGACAATATTGAAATGTATGAAATGCAAATACAAAAATTCAACCCTCGATTTCGTTGAAAATCCTATTGCGATCGAATATCTAACTTTCTGGCCAAAAATCAGGAATCTCAAAAAGTTAATGTTCAGTCCCTCAATTTTCACCAAATTATGTTTTAGTCCCTAAGACCTCGTCAAATTATAGATTATTCCCCAAATTTTTCAAAAATTATAGATTAGTCCTCCAACTATTCAAAAATTACAATCAGACTCAAACTCTAAAAAATTTGCAATCTAGTCCTCATAACAGAACATTACTAAAAAATGCCACAAAATTCGTATAACTAGATACCCGTTGTTCCAAATCACTCATATCAATTCAAATCATACTCTAATACACAAATCTAAAATCAATTTCACCAAACAAACTCAAAATCATCAAATTCCTCAAAATTCAGACTAAGCCCTAACCCATTCAAAAACTTATCAAATCTCTAAAACCCAATTCAAATCTATGCATTTCTAACCTCAATCTATCATGATCTAGCATCCTCTAACTCACACTTAACCAAAATCAAGCAAAAATCCAATCCTTTAGCTCAAATTCGTCCAAACACCACATTCTTGCAAAACAACCAAAAACCAAATGAATTTACAAAAATGAAAGAAAGAATCAAGTTAGAATGATGATCTTACATCAAAGAATAAAAAGAAAATAATGAGATATAATGGGAGAAATATTTGGATGGATTTGGAGCGGTGGAGTGTGAAGAAATGAGTGGAAGACCGAGAGTGGTCGGGTTTGGATTGTTTAAAAAAGCAGCGGTCGAAATGCGTCGTTTTAGGAGAGTTCCAGTGGTTGGTAGTCAACTACCAAGGTCGTTAATCTATTACCAAGGTATTCGACTACTAAGGCCATGGGTCGACTACCTGGGTAGTCAACTACCAAGATCGTGGGTCGATTACCAGGGGTTGATTCTTCACAAATTGATTTTTTCCACTTCTTCAATTCAATCCTATTGAACATCACCGAGATCAAAAGACTTAAATCACTTCAAAACATCATTCGTCATTCTCAAACATCCAATGATCATCTCCAACATTCAAAGATCAGATCGAAATTGAAGGAATTGCTACAGAGAATCTAGTCGGAACGGCGAGGTGTTACATTATTGATGTGTCATGATTCCCATATCAAGTAGAAGTCGGGATGAAATGTTGCTTATAAGAAAATTTCTCTCTTAAACCACAAAAGTCTTTTCAAGATAAAATTGTGAGAGCCAACAACCGACCTAAAGCAAACAATACCTTAGTGAGATAGGCTTAGCCGACGACAAGGAACATGCTCCACAACATTTCTCATTTTTTTAATTAATCTTTTCTCTCTTTTCATCAATTCAACAAAAAAATGAATATTTTTTTAGTTTCTCTTTATAATTTAATTAAACAATAAAACTTATGACATGGTCTTAATTTAAAGAAAAATACATCGTCAAAAATTTGAGTAAATAATTTTTTGTCTCTCACAATCAACCAATGGTCGCTTAAAGACATTCTTTGGGGATCTAAAAGCTTCAATTTCAAAAGTTAGGGAGCACGCGAGGAATATTGCATTTAATTAAGGACGAGATGTTGACATGACTTTGGTTTTTTGGGGACTGATTTTAACTATTCCAAATATTCGTAACTTTAATTTCACTTTCTTGGTTATCACTGCCCGCTATCCATGATGGAGTTGTCAACTTGGACTCAAAATTACGCTAACCCGCTATCCATGATGGAGTTGTCAACTTGGACTCAAAATTACGCCTACGCTAAATTCGTAATACGTTTTGTCGATTATATGTTTAACCGCCTTGCGCACTACTCATGGTAGAATCCGTCAGCTCTCGCCTACCACGTGTTGCATCTGAGCTGAAGCTACAAGACTATATCAGATCCAACACACACTAAAGAGTAAGGGGCATTTGAACTTCACCTAAAGGAAAGATCCATCCATAGGTCACCACATTCATCACACATATAATGCATTAATTCAATATAATATGCAAGAAAAGAAAAAAAAAGTTTCAATATGATTAATACTGCAAGTAAGCTTTAACAACATTTTTTTCAGCAACTAGCACTTGTAGTAATATTTTTCTATACATAATATAAGATAAGAAGAGACATGATTACTCTTTCCTTTTTCCACTTTCAATTCAGTAGCCAAGCACACTTTTATTTACCTTTCTAGGCCACGTAAGAAGAAATATATATATATATTTCACGAAAAAGTATTAAAAACAAAGCAGAAGTCTTCCACAATATAATTAAATACAACTTTATGCATGCATACCTAAAAAGGAAAAAAAACTTCAATACTTTACATATGGTCTGGTTTATGATTGCTACTTTATTTCAGCAAGAATAAATAATTTAATTAGTTTTGAAACTTTTGCCAATATGTTAAATGCATGGAGATGTAAAGATAGGCTGATATATATTGAATTCAAAGAAACACAAAACTAAATCTCCTAAATCTTGACCGTGTCTACATATAGGCGGGCGATGAGTGTACCTCAATGTTTTTTTATGTCGATCTTTTTGCATGGGCCCCAAAAACCCTAGAAGTGGATGACCAACTTTTGACAGTTAGAAATTTGAGTCAAACCCGTACTCCTTATCTGACCTACCGACAATACTGGCCGGTCTGATTCTTGGTCCTATAGGATTTCATGAATTGATGCAAGTTCACGGATTAAAATTACATCATGTATTTGCACAGGTTATTTCTAACTCTATTATATGGGATAGGATTCTCCCAGATTTCATTATTTCACTTTTGGAAAAGAATATTACCAATCAATAATTTTTATAATTGCTCATTTTGGCGGAAAACAAAAAGCAAATGTCCTTTTTGAGACAATATTGGCCGGTCTGATTCTTGATCCAAAAGAACAATTCATGCTTTAAACAGAACAGTATAGAGCTGCAACTACAAGAGATCGTTCATGTGATTAGGGTTTCTTTACACGTACGAGTATATAAATTCTGTTCGGACTATATATATATATATATATATTCTTGTCGTCTGTAGTTGGCTCAAATCAAGATCCCTTCGTTTATGTCACCAAATTGATTTTTCGTTGATATGCCTTTCTGCGCGTGGTGCCACATAATCTTATCTTTGACCTTAATTATCTTATACTCATTTTTTTTTCTGTGGTATCTAATTATTTTGTAACAGACAATTATAAACTTCCAGCATACTGCATGATTGATTTTGTCACTTTTAATGCACTTTTTTCTTTTAAAATAAAATTTTGAACTCTTATTTATTAGGTTTAATCACACAAATATACAACAAAAAAAGTCAAATTCACAAATGCAACATGTCAAAAGGTTCTCACACATAGCAACACAGAATAAAGAATTTCTCAAATACCACAATCTGACAACGTATTGACCACACGTTAGAAAGTTGACCGTTCATTGACTATTCTCTTTGAACCAATTAAAAAGGAGCTCAAACTAAGAACAATATAAGTACAAACTAAGAACACTACGAGTACAAACAGAGTACAACAACAAAAAATGAGAACATAATGGGACAAACACCAACAAAAAAAGAGTACAAGTCAAAACAATATTATGAGTACAAAAAAAGAACAAAACGAGTACAATTATTTTAATTTTTCTTTATTACTTGGTAAAAATATGAGTACAAATGAGAACAAAATGAGAATAAAGTGAGTACAAATATTTTAATTTTTTCTTTATTACTCGGTAAAACTATGAGAACAACCTGAGAACAAATCGAGTACAAAAAAGAGAATACAAAATGAGCACACAACGAGTACAACCCACATTGAGGTATTATTTTATAATTTTACAAACAGCAACAACAACGTCCATTTTGTGTGTGTTCCTCCGCCGCACTAGTAGTACCTTTTCAGCATCGACGTTTGTCTGTTTTACGAAAGAACATATCAGGGATCGCTTTATACTAAGGAAGACAGGAATAGAATATGGTAAATAGGACGCACCTCGTAAAAGTAGGCCACGCACACTCGACATTTCGGAGAATTGTTAATGACTTGGTGTAGATTCGATTCGTACAAACCATTAGAAAAAATCTGCAATTTTCCCGATGGCTTACAAGTATGAGAGCCGTAGCAGTAAATAAAATATAAACACACTGGGAACTACTTTTACATAAAATTTACCTTTAACATGTCTCCAATGTTGCATAAAAATGTTCCAGGAATTGGTGGAGCAGATATCCACTCACCGGACAGGTTTCTCACCTTCAACAATCTCGACTCAATTAAAAGTTGAAATAAAATAAAAGTTGTATTGATTTGCATAGTAATGTGCAATCAGAGTATAAATTAAGTGTTCCTCATGGTGTCTAAACAGAATACAAAAAAGACTTTGTCGAGCTTTAGCAACAACCTATGGTTATTCAATGAGGAATCATAGGATAAGATCTGCACCGCCTCCAGAGTCATTGTACCCTCCGCCACCACCTCCTCCCGCTCCAGATCTGACTTGGACACTTCAGAAACTCCACCAGAACTCTCTCACTCACGGTGAGAAGCACCGTTACAATTCATCGTCGTCCCTGCTAGCAACCAATTCACGACTGCTATTGGAAAAGATTTGTCCTCATTGTCGTGGTGGTTCAATTCGTTGTTATTTGCAAGGTTCCAGATCTTGATTTGGGATTTTAGATCGCGATCTTGAAACGCTTTTGATTCTGAGTCAATTACAAAGAGGGAGCGACAGAGGCAAACTAGTTTCACAGAGGAGAAGGAAGAGAATGCGGCTAGGGTTTGGCGAACAGAGGAGAGGATAGAAACAAGAGAGAGAGAGAGAGGAGAAGTGTGTGGTTGTGATAGAGAGAGGAGAGAGAAAATGATTGTTAGGAGAATATAAATTGTGTTATTTGTAAAATATAAATTAAAATGTCTTATAAGAGAAAATATAATTTCTCGTTGGAAATGTGAAATCAAAATATAAAAAACTGACATGGAGTGTAATTTCCTATATTTATTAATAACAAAATCCGTCAAAATCACCAATGTATTGTAAATCATTGGTATTTGAATCATCTCTAATATCAAGGAGTCATGAATTCAATCATAAAATCTAATAAAATGACTTATAAAAAATATCCATAAAAAATCACAGCATGCTAACTATTAGCTCAAACTATTTGTACTATTTTAACCTTATGGAAATAGGTGGGTGAAAAAGATATCGATTGTTTTTGTTTGCCTTCAACTCATCAACAGTAAACTTGTAACTCAAGTTGACATCTCTAGACTTCAGGCTCTCAGCTCTAGATTTCAAGTCATAAGATATGGGCAGTTTAAATCAATAACTTTTATGCAACATATATATTTTACATTAAAAAAATTAAACCCAACGAATGGAAGAGTTGAAATGGAATCAACAATTTAAATTTCAAAAATTGATAATGCAACTAATATAGTAGATTTTTCTAAATTGTTCAAATGAAGAGATAAACGTTCAAGGAATTCTTTAATGATTTACCTCATGCAGACAGAAATCGTCTGATAAAAAAAGTTCAATATTTTATAGAAATCACATGACTAAGAAAATGAGATAAGATTTTGTATGAATATCTTATTATATATCAAATATTTACGACACTATACATGATTATGGTGGGCTGCTCATGGAACTCAAAAATTCATGAGCTAAATTGAAAAAAACTATTGACTCTTGACTTTTTCTAAATCAAACTGTCCCAAATCATTAATATCCGCTATTGAAAAAAATTTATCATGATTAGTATGTTAACTATAATATATATTCTTTGTTTTGATAATAGTATGTAAAAATCCCTCTTCTTAATCAAAACAACACAGATTTGATAATTTTTTATATTCTCTCATAAAGCAAATCCTAACAACTATACATTTCTCACCCACTCTCTCTAATCTTCTTCTTCAACATCCTTGAACAGAAGAATCCCATGTATACTTTTCCTTTCTGTGTAGCCAAATCTTCCTCCCTTGGCTCACTCTCCTTCGATCATAGCCAACATTTCAAATCTAATAGAAGACATGCATACATGTTGGTGACACGAACCATTAACTAGGGCCGTCGTGGACTCGTGGGATTGCTACTGCCTCCATAAAACCATCAAAGCTCACTTGTTCTCACTTCGCAAATTTCATTTTTTTTATTCAACCTTATTTTTTTCGATTGGTGTTAATATTGAAGGAAATTTCAATTTTATTGTTAACTATTTGTATTTAATTAGCTTCGTAAGATGTGGTTCTTAAAATAGCTTTAGCCATGCTCCAAGATGAATTTAGTTATGGCACACTAGAGTACAAAACTGTAATTTGGTTGTTCGTAAATGATATAGGCCTCTGTTCTATTAGTTTTCTGATAATTGTTAAGCTAAAGTTCCAGATTTATGTCAATCTTGTTCTGCATAAGAAAATTAACTTGCAGTGAGTACTTGGCTTAATATATAATCTATTTTTAATAAGATCTCCCAATAAATCTGTCTTGTCCCTGCATTGTTCCATCCGTCCCGAAATATCTTAATCCCCATTTCGTTTTGTCCCGAACCGCAGATTTTAAAGCTTCAAACGAGACCAAATCCATCTAAACAAGAATCCTCAAAGTTCGGAACGGGACTGAAAATTTCCAAAACCTTTCCCATCCCGTCCCGACTCATGAGTAGGCCTAGACTATGGGATTATATACATATACAGAATAACATATAGAAAATTAGTGTGTAATTCTGTTGCTAACATTTGCATACAGATTGTTTATCTTTAAGGACTATCACTGTCACGACCCGAGTCGGGCCGGTGATCCGCGTACAAGGTGAACTGTCTGTGGAAGTCCAGTTCATCTCGCACAAGCCTCAGAGATACAGATATTTTACCCAAACATTCATTTATCAAAATATTTATTTAATAAAATATGAGTTACGAAAAATAGTATGAATGTAATACTATCGAAATAAATATGAAACCGTTATAATATATTCAGAATTCAAAATACAAAAAAGAAAATATAGCCCAGTATCCTCACATAAACCCGGTATGGAACTCTAACTACAAAATACAAAAGTAGAGCCCAAACGAAAGCACTCACTAAGTAGTAAAGAATGTCTCACTGGTGACAGGGTGCTGAACAGATGTTGAGCATCAAAATGTATATCTGTCAGACATACAAAGAAGATAGACAGAAATAATATGGGGTCAGGGTCCAGTGAGAAAATAGCACTCCAGATTGTCTCATA
>CAODLS010627495.1:0-19227 GCA_948243855.1 Flueggea neowawraea
CTTTCACTCTCTGGGATTGGCATCTCCGATCCTGTCATTCTATCAACTGTTTGTGGGATTGATACTTTGCAATCCCTTAATGTCTCTAACAACAAATTGGGTACAATCCCAAGTGAGTTTATCTATGGTTGTGGAAAGATCGAAGGGTTGAAGTTGTTGAATTTTAGTAAAAATGGGCTACAAGGGTTGTTGCCTACTTTTCGTGGTTTTACTGGGTTAGAAATCTTGGACTTGTCGTTCAATTCTCTGAATGGTAATATTATTTCACAGTTTGATGAATTGCTTGCATTGAAAAGCTTAAATCTTAGTTTCAATAAATTCGCTAGCCATATTCCTGCTATAAAATCAAACGTGTTGGAGGAGCTTGAGCTTGCCATGAATTCCTTCCGTGGTACAATCCCATCGGAAATTGCCAATTATAAGAACTTGACCTTGATTGATCTCAGTGCAAATAATCTTTCTGGGTCTATTCCAGCGTCAATTGGCAATCTGACCAAGCTAAAAGTTTTGATTCTGTCAGCAAATGATTTGTCAGGAAATATCACGCAGACCATTTCAGATATCACAAGCCTCTCCCGGTTCGCCGCGAATCAAAACAAGTTTGTTGGTGCAATTCCAAGTGGAATAACAAGATATCTGTCCTTTCTAGACCTCAGTTACAACAGCTTGAGCGATAGTATTCCATCAGACCTTTTATCCTACCCAAATTTGCAGACTGTGGATTTGTCTTATAATCTGTTGGAGGGCTTAATACCTGCTAACATATCTCTAAGATTGGTAAGACTCAGATTGGGAAGCAACCGTCTGAATGGTTTGAGCCCTTCATCATTTTCAGAACCTGGGGAATTGATGTACTTGGAGTTGGATTATAACAGTTTGACAGGTGAGATACCTTCTGAATTGGGTTCTTGCCAAAAGTTGGCACTGTTAAATTTGGCCCAGAATAATCTGACAGGAACTTTGCCAGTATCACTGGGTTATCTTAGCAATCTTCAAGTTTTGCAACTCCAAATGAACAAGCTGAGTGGAAATATCCCAGCGCAATTCACTCAGCTAAAGTTGTTGTCAACCCTGAATATCAGCTTGAATTCGCTTAATGGTACTCTACCTTCTTCAATTTCAAATCTGCAGAATCTGGCTCATTTGCATTTGCAAGGCAACCACCTTAGCGGCTCTATCCCTGATACCATCAACGGCATGAATAAACTGATAGAACTCCAACTTGGAACAAATCACCTTAGTGGGAGAATTCCAGTGATGCCGCCGAGGTTGCAGATTGCTTTGAATCTTAGCAGCAACCTCTTCAAAGGACCAATTCCCTCCACTCTTTCCTCACTCAAGGATCTAGAAATTTTGGATCTGTCAAACAATGAATTCACCGGTCAGATACCAGAATTCCTGACAACATTGGGATCGCTGACGCAGTTGATACTTTCAAACAATCAGCTATCCGGAGAAATTCCAGAGTTCCAAAAATGGGTTTCTATTAATGTAACCGGGAATAGTGTTATCAATAGAACAGCAGAAAGTCCTCCAGTATCTGCTAGGAAGAAAAAGTCGATTACTCTGGCAGTTGTTCTTTATGTTGTAGCCGCAGTTATAGCTATTGGAGGGATTACACTCATCCTCTTCACATTCTCCAGACGGTTTCTCAAAGTAAATGATCAACAGTCTCAAACCGGAGAAGAAATTCCGCAGCCTCAGGTCGTCCAAGGCAATCTACTGACAGCGAATGGAATTCACCGTTCGAACATAGACTTTGACAAGGCAATGGAAGCAGCTGCTGATCCATGGAACATCGTTGTGCAGACCAGGTTCTCCACATATTACAAAGCCACAATACCTTCCGGAGCGAAGTACTTTGTGAAGAAGCTCAATTGGAGTGACAAGATATTCCAACTGGGCAGCCATGACAAGTTTGGACAAGAGCTAGAAGTTCTAGGAAAGCTGAGCAATTCAAATGTTATGACTCCTCTGGCTTATGTGTTGTCTGTAGACAGTGCTTACCTCTTGTACGAATTTGCTCAAAAAGGTTCTCTGTTTGATGTTCTTCATGGTAAACTGGGAGAAATTCTGGACTGGCCGAGCCGTTACAACATTGCGGTCAGTGTAGGTCAAGGTCTTACCTTTCTGCATGGATGCATTCCTGGTCCGGTTCTCCTCCTTGACATGTCAAGTAAAAACATTCTGCTCAAGTCGCTGAAGGAGCCCTTAGTTGGAGATATTGAACTCTGCAAAGTGATAGATCCTTCGAAAAGTACCGGTAGCCTTTCAACAGTTGTTGGTTCTGTTGGTTATGTTCCACCAGGTACAACACATTACCCTCATTTCAGAATCCAGATAAAAACTCTATCCTGAAATCATTTTAGGTTCCAAATGTACTTCGATTTTTGAGCAATGAAACACTGGCAAATTCTTTTTCTTGCAGAGTATGCTTACACAATGAGGGTGACAACGGCTGGAAATGTGTACAGCTTTGGGGTTATCTTGCTGGAACTACTGACAGGAAAGCCAGCAGTTAGCCATGGAACTGAGTTAGTGAAATGGGCGTTGACCAATTCACAACAACAAGATCGTTGGGATCACATCCTTGATTTTAACATCTGCAGAAGTTCGGTTACAGTCAGAAGTCAGATGCTGGCTGTCCTGAAAGTTGCCCTGAATTGTGTCAGCGTTTCACCAGAAGCAAGGCCGAAGATGAGGAGTGTGTTAAGGATGATCCTCAATGCATGGTGATTCCATTACAGGCACAACAGAGATCTACAGAGGGATGTATTTCCATGCAGTAAAGATGTAAAAAGAATAAAAATAAAGAAGTTTCTAAGCTGCAATATGGTGGCAATTCTTGGAAACCAACATGTAGATGCTTCAATAGTATACACAAATACGTTACAATTTTAGGAGGTAATATATTTTTTAAAAAGAAAATGAATAATTATAATATTGCATCTGTTTGCATTCTACTTGGCATGAATTGACTGCAATATGAGACCAGGGATTTTAAAGCATTATGAGTGCAGCAGTTTTGGCAAAATTCAACTCATTGATGCTGCTAAAAAAGGAACATTGTCAAGCCTGCATTCTAGCTAAGTATAATGCTTCGCCAAAATAATCTCACAGCAGTCTTGTCTTGAACCAACACAATTAGAATTGAATAAATACATCAGAATGGAGAACATTGACGCTAAGACATTGCAGATCACATTCCAGAGTCTTGTATCTTATGATGAAAATTATGATACTGATTAACAACCAAAAAAAAATCATTGGCAAGGGCTAAGGAAATGAATAGCCATGTAATGTTTAAAACCGAAATTGAATTTCTGTTTCTCTTCAAAAGTCTGCTCTAGTTCATAGAACAGATAGTTATCAGGATCTATAGTTTTTAGCATGAGCATACTCCCTAGGCTCAAGATTGAGTACCAGATAATGAGCTTGAGAAATCTGATGGATGTAAAGGTTGGCCATATTTGTTGAGATCAACTAGAAGGTAAGATCCTTGGGGTCCTCAATTATTTTTGCCAAGGTTTGCAAGAAAGCAGCCAGATCAGCACCATAGATTACACGATGATCTGCCGTAACATTTACCTAGACAAATTGCAAGCTTCCAGTTTAATAAATCAACAATCACAAACGGAGACATACACTTTTCAGAGAGTATCAACAATTTATAATTGTTACCTGCATTTGGTTCTTCATACCAATGCGGCCATCTTTAGTCCCCACAACTGTTGGCTGAGATGCTCCAACAGCCACTATTGCTCCCTACATTAATCCAATAAGCAGAAGTACATAAATTTCCCAAGTTAAGTCGGATTACATAAATCTATTAGTATTTTGCAGGGAGGGAATTGTTATATTTGGGTTAAATACTCACCGTTCCAGGTGGCAAAATGGCATCAAATCGATCCACGCCAAACATTCCAAGGTTCGAAAGAGTGAATGCGCCTGCAGATTAAACAGAATAAAAATTTTGAAAAACGAAACTGCATTAGTAGTTAGATGCCAAAATTAACATTGAAACAAACAGTGTCCTATAATTTTTTGCAAATATCACGTGAAATTTTCACATCATTGCAAACAAACAGACGACAGGACACGAGTATTTATATAGCCAAACACTCTTCAATCTACACTTAATTGGACAATAATGACTCCATAATTTGGTCACAGGATTATAGCTGGATGATAATGCGAATATATTCAGCAATCCATGATTATCCAGTCTTGAAAGTGTATTAACAGACAAAGAGTCAAAGAGTGTGAAATATGAACCTGAGCAAATCAGTGGCTAGTCAAGGTTGAGCGATGTGATTAGCCAAGTACTATATACAGATGACTTACCAGCTTCTGAAAAATACAACTATCTTTTTGAAAACAGCTAAAAGAATAGGTTCTAAGTGCTTGAGATGATTTTTGTTGATGAGGAAACAACCAGGAAAATTAAGCAAATCATTGCACAAAAAGAAAGACAACAAAGATTTCATACATCATCAAAGCAAACTGATGAAGAAATAGGGTTGTGATGAGAGGAATATATTGTGCAGACTTCCCCAAGATATTCACGCAAGAATGAGGATTGAGAATAGCAAAATAAATAGGCCATAGATGCATCACGATCTGTTTCTGCGAGTATTAGAAGCTAAACTAAGGATTTGAAAAGCCTAACAAAGAGCTTCAAAGTATACTTAGGTCACTGTGACCTAAAGCACCATTTGCATTCCCATGTTCTCATTTGTCAAATCCCATTAGCTTTGCCAATAGATACAGATCCACTACAGAGGCTACGTGGTTGACCTAAGAAAATTTGCATTTGGTTACCAGCTGAAAGGCTTGTACCTATCACTACATATTTGTTCAACATGAAGAGATCAGTTGGTCATAAGAAAGAATTATTTAAAAAGTAGCTAGCAAATGCTCCAGAAGAGAGGAGAGCTTTTGAGGAGGAATTTGTAGCTAAATCTGGTGTAGAAGATTTTAATTACAGTAAACCAAAATGCCAATGTCATTTCGAGAGGGATTTTTGAAAGCTAAAAGGACAGAAAGAACTTTGTTACCAAAGCTAGAATTAAAGTGATCATTTCATATAAAAATTTACATTTGAATTCTTTCAGAAATTTAGGCTGCAATTTCAAGCTGAAGAATGTACAACTGAAGATGCTTTTTAAGATTGTTGAATAAAAATTATGAGTTTTATCTTCTCTTGACACTTACATTTCACATCAGCAAATAAAGAAAAACATCAATATTTGCATTTCGTTTATTTCTCAAGTTTATCACGGAAAGATTCCCTCCTAGTATTTAATCGCCTAGTACTTTAAGGCTTGCTTTCACCGTTTCATGGACAAGTTTTACATTTATTTTCTGTTCCTTTTTATCCCTTGTTTTTTTTTTCCTCAAATTTAGATTTAAGTCAAGGACAAAAACTTTACTTATGCATTACACAACATATGCACATGATGGAACATAGCAAGTCAACATAACTTATATAATAAATAAAAAACGACAATGAATGCAAGCAAGCTTCTGAGCTTATTCTGATAAAGCAATTGGACAAATTTCTCACCAAGCTTTCTTCTTAAATGGAAGTTCGGCATAATAGGAAAAGAGGTACCTGTGTTGTATTCATAAGGTTGAAGTTGCTTAGCTCTGGCTTTGTCAACCAACTCCTTCCACTTTCTTGACAATGAATAAATGTCAACCTGAACCACAAAATTGAGAATTCATCCACTAATCAAAACTTTCAATAAAGTTAACAGCTCGTCAAAAATCAGATTAGACAAGGACCTTATCAGCATCCTGAAGCACTGGTGTAATCAACCCGCCATCGATAGCAACAGCAACTGCAATGTTGATGCTGCTATTATATGTAAAGCTATTACCATCTCTACAGCTGGAATTTATTACAGGATGCTTAACCAATGCAAGTGCTGTCGCCTTTGCAAGTAGTGCAGTCATTGTGACTCCCTTGGATTTGATCTAGACATTCACATGGAAAGAAACAACTTTAAGGGATAAATAAAAATAGCATTACAATCAGTTATCTTAAGAATACTTCACTATTCCCGAAGCTAGTAATAAGGTTCTCTCTTGGAGCATGAAACATACTGTCAGAACAAAAATTTGATCGATCATGTAAGTTCCTTCCACCGTAAATATATAAAACACCCATCTAGCATCCTCATCTATAAATAACTAAACATAAATATGATTCGTCCTTGCCAAGATTCTATCCAGAAAACGATTAACAACTTATTAAAGTTAGTTCAATTCCTATGTGCAGCAAAACAAATATATTTCCACTCTTAATAAGCTATATTGCAAACATATCACCTTAATCCATCATTATCGACAAGATTAACAAGCATTAAACAGAGACTAAACCATGAAAAAATGTTATTTTTCACCTTCTTGTAAAGAGCATCAAGTGCATCAGTGGTGATTGTATATCCAACTCTAAACGTGGGCACCTTCAAACTCTCCACCATATTCCTACTCACCGCCCCCTGCATTGTCGTAAATGGCACCACTGTCCCCAACTCAATCCCTGCCCCTGCAGTAGCCGCAGCCTCCACCTTAACACCAGCAGATGCCACATCAGCAGCAGCGGCGGCCTCAACATCCTTAGCAACAATTCTCCCCATCGGTCCACTCCCCACCACTCTCTCCAGCGCCACGTTCAACTCCTTCGCTAATTTCTTCGCGTACGGCGACGCCACCACTCTCTTCCCTCCTTCCGATGCCGGATACTTAGCTGACGCCACTGGACTTCCTACATTCGCCTTAATTGAGGGAGCCGCAGCCTCAGCAACCTTCTCCTCCAACGGAAGAGCAGCGGCGGGAGCCGGTGGCGGTGGGGATGATGGCGCCGAAGACGACGTCGCTTTGGACTTGGCTTGGACAATTTCCTCTTCCGACTCAGCCAAGAGACCAATTGCGGAGCCCACTGCAGCGGTCCCACCTTCCTCGACCATAATAGCGGCTAAGTAACCGTCGTAGAAGGTCTCGACGTCCATGTCAGCCTTATCGGACTCAACGACGACAACGCTCTCTCCTTTGCAGAGCTTGTCGCCCTCGGATTTCACCCAAGAAACGATCTTCCCTTCCGTCATGGTCGAGCTCAGGGCCGGCATGAAGATCTCTCGGATCTTCGCTTGTACTACAAGATGGCATGGAGCGTGAAATGCTGCGTTTCGGCGGAGAGAAAGTGAGGAGGGGAGGAAGGAGGTTTGAAGAAGGTGAGACATTCTAGAGAGAGAAAGAGTTGTATGTGCTGTGAAGAAATGGTGGTGATGAAGTTGATGGGAGAGGTCCTTGGAAACATCGAATGAAGGCGGAGGTTTCAACTACTTTACCGGTGCGTGGGTGTGAGATTTATAAGTGAGTGTTTGGTTTAGTTTGGTGTTTTGTGGGACTTTAGAGATTTTGAAAATTTGAAGACTTGTTAAGCTAATTCAATGAACTATTTATTGGAAAAAGAAGGTTTGGATTTGATTTTTATTTTGTAATACTAACTTTTAGAATTATTTTTTTTTAAATATGAACTTTTATTTTTCTCTTAATAAAATCATGGAAAATTAATTTTTGAATTCATCAGATTTGTCCTAATTAGTAGGTATTTTATACGTGTTTTTGACTGATGAAGTTAATGAAAATAAAAGTTTATGAAACTACCCCTTTTAAATTCGAAAATTACAATCATTCCTAACATATTTTATCTCTCCATCTCTTGAATCCCTCTCTCTCTTCTGTCTATCCCACTTCTCCACTTCTCTCTCTCCCAATCAAAACACCAAGCCTTACAGATTTGGTTTCCACTTATCTTGAGACAAAAAAAGAGGCCAAATCATCACCATAAAAGCTCGAATTCACATTATTGATAGAGAAAGTGAATTTTGTAGAGAAAGAAGTTGTGGTGTTAGTATGTTGATAGGGTTTCAAACGCACCAAAATAATATTAACCTGCTCAAAATAGTAAAATGAGTAAAGCAGTGAGCATAGTCGATATACAGAGACCAATGAAAAATATTTTAATTGCATAAACAGAAAAATAAAATAAAGTGATCAAAATGAGAGTGGAATAGAAATTAAAAACAAGCAGAGATTAAAATTTGTAAAACAAAATAAAATAACAGCAATAAAAATAAGAAGAATTCAATAATGACAAAAATTTAGTCAAGATATTTATCTGTTCAATCATTTTCAGTTGATCATAGACACGAAAGATAAATATCAAATATTCGAATAGACAGGGTGATAGTTAACGGTGACACACTCAATTAACCAATCTCTTCTTACCTGATAAATATCTCTAGGACGCCCTGCAGACTATTTTTCTAACCACTAGACAACCCCCAGAATACCCTGATAAGGTTTAATCTATGACAGTAGTAAAAACGAAAGAGACTCATATCCTAACCAGTGAAACCGAATACGTCGTGATTTATTTAAACCAGATTATTCAGTTCTATAACAATGAACAACGTCAAACACATAAATTTACGTTATTTGTTACCTAGATTAGAGTTAATGTAATGCGCTATCAATCTTAAATAACAATATATCATTCAGTCAATTAATCACCGGACCCTTATCAATCAATCAACATGAATAATAATAAAATAATTAAGACACAAAAACTGAATAAATATTCAAATCACTTAATAATAAGTAAATCAAAGGCCTCACAATCTTGGAGGATTGACCTTCAAAAATACATCAACTAGAAAGGTGTTTGAGTTACACATACTAGAAAAAAGAAAACTAAAATTAGAGTAAAGTTAGCTGCCCTCCTTGTGCGTGCGTGATAGAATGGGGAAGAGAGTGAGAAAAATTGGTTTAAATACATCTCCTAATTAGGAAAACTCAATTCCCCTAAAAAATAGCTAATACAAGTAATAATAAAGCTAATAATTGTTTTAATTCAACAACAAAACTAAGCTAGCAACCTTCAAAATACATCCAAAACATGGCCCATAAATATAGCATACGGTCTAATGCATGGCTTTCAAACTTAGTCAACGCATCAATTATAGCGTGATCATACAAAAATACAATTATTTTTCCTAAAATAAACAAAAACGGCTTCAAACCCTCTAATATTCACCTAAACAATTAAAGAAGTCAACAAAACAAAAAAGACACAGTTAACAACAATTTATAATGCAAAATACAGATAAAATATAATGTAAAATATGCATGAAATGCGACCTATAATCTGTGAATCAAAGAACTGAATTGGGTTGTTGTAGATGATAGTACCGGAGCTCGATGATGGCACTATGACGTCTCTGGTGAGGCTAACGATGACGGTACAGAGATACGAGTTGCTGAGAAGAGTGAGGTTCTGAAGAGTCAAAGAAAAGAAATCAAAGCTCATATTGTTGGTTGATTCAAGAAGAGGGAAAACAATGGTGAAGCAGAGAAAGAACACAAGAAGGGTTTTTAGAGGCATAAAGATTGGATCTTTCATTACTGAAAAATGGGAACGCTTGGTTCTTTTTTCTGGGTTTTGTGGTTTATAGAAGTTCAAGACTGAAAAAGGCTCAACAAGTTCAGTTCAGTTCTTGGAGAGAGAGAGAGAGAGAGAGAGTTGTTAAATCTGTACACAATTTTTATCGTGATTGAAGCTTTTCTAGGTCTGTGGCCTTCATGACAAGCTTTTCTGGCTTTGGCTTCTTTAATTCATGAAGCATAAAACTCATTTGTCTACTAAACTATCAAAATCTTTTCGTTATATTTTTTCTATCATCAAAATAATCAACTAGAAAAAGAAAAGTTAGATCTGGTCAAAAAGGTTCAGGCGAGCATGAACGGTTCTTAAGTTCACCATTGAATTTTTGAAGCTGTAAAATCAAGTAAGAAAAAACAATTAAAACAAAAGGAGCAATCATCTTGGGTTCTTGATTTTGGTTGATTTTGGTTGTCAATTTTTATTTTCCACAACTTGCAATCATCTCGTACAGTTCTTGGTTTTTTGTCAAATTTTAACTTGAAATTGTAATATGACTTGGGGGGTAGTGGTCTCGTATGGCGTTGGTGGAAAAATATAAATTCAGGGTTTTGCTGGAACATGAATTTTTGTTGGGTTGCAAGGTTTTACTGAAGCAGCTAGAGAGGTTACAAGAAAAAGAAGAACAAGAAAAGTAAGTGAAAAGTAAATTAGGGTTTCTCGTGTATGATAAAATAGAATTAGTGTCATTTTTGTCTTTAAAATTTCATTTAAAATGAGTCAGGTGACACGTCAATAATTTACTAACAGATCAATGACGAACCACTAACAGAAGGACTTAAATGTAACCTGTTTTAAACCTCAAAAATATATCTATAATATTTTAAAAATATAAAGACTGACTTACTAATTAGAGCAAATCCGGCGGACTCAAAAGTTAATTTTTCTAAAATCATTTGCAAGTTTCTTGTTCAACACAGTTGTATGTATATGTATAGGCTATTTCATCATTGAGTTTTAAGGATGTTAACTAGATATAGGGGTCTAATTAAGTCGAGTCGAGCTTTAGAGTATTCAAGCTCGACTCAACCTAAATGTTTCGAGCTCGAGCTTGAACTCGCGCTATTTTTCGAGCTCAAAATATTGTTTAAGATTGGCTTGTGACAAGCCTTTGTGAGCTCATGAGCTTTTCGAGCTCGACTCAATAAAGGCTCAAATAAAACTATAAACGAGTTTTACTTGTTTAAATTTGGCAAAAATTCTAAAAAGAATACAATCAAGTTTAGGTTAGTTCAATAAACTAATGTTAAGCATGTAGTCGAACCAAGAATTTTTAAAAAATTTCAACTTTTTTCACAAATTAAACCCAATATTAGATTAGCTGTGAACATACTTACACTTTTATAGACACGATTTATTAGTGCAAACTTACACTTTTGTTGATATAGCCTAAATATTAAATACTATTCCAAACATAAGCATATTTTCATAAATTAGTTTAACACACACACATATACATATATATATATATATATATAGACGAGCCTACAAATAAGTTTGTCACGAGTGTGTTCGTGAACACACAAAAAAGCTTGTTTGTGAGCTTTTTGGACCGAGTTTTTAAGTATTCAAAATCGGCTCGTTTATTAATTCAAGCTTAAAATCTTATTCAAACTCGGCTCATTTACTAACGGCCGAGTTACGAACTAGATTTTATCGAGCCGAATGCCGAACTACTTACATTTACAACCCTAACTAGATATTAACTCATGCATCTTCATATTTTGTAAAAACAAATTCATCTTTAACATTAAAATTAACTAAACGGTTAAAAAATATAGAGGTAAAGTTGTTTAAGCCGCTTAGGGCCATCTCAAAGTCGATTGTGACATTAGGCAATAATATTTTAATAATCTTTAATGATATAAGAACTGTTATAAATAATTGAATTTGTTTTCGTGTATAAATCAATGATTTACAAAAAAGATTATATTCACATAAAGAAAACATATTTATTTTAAATTTAAATATTTTTATATCAAATATATATAGAGAAAATGATGAAAAATACATTTGGAAAATGAATTTATATTTTTTAAAAAGTTAACCTTGCAAGTATTATATTTGAAAAATGAATTTATATATTTCATTTCCAAACTAATCGAATAATTTGAATTTTAATCAATTTCAAATACATTTTTGCTTTAAAAGACAACAAAAAATTAATTTTAATTTCGTAAATTTAAAATTAAATGATTAAATCAAGTACGTATAGAAGATTTTACTGATGTTTTGATTAAAGTTGGAGTTTTTTTTCAATAAAATCAATTATAATTTTTTAGACCCTTTTTTTTTGTGCAAGGGTGGGTCAAGCTCTTTTATTCAAGATGGACGAGCCTGGCGCTAACAATGCCCCTTACATCTGCAAGTAACAATTCATAAAGTTCTTTAGGAGGGGACGACAATACATTAAAACACCCATTAGGGAGCATGATTACATGTTTTGATAACCTATCAGCACAAACATTTGCTTCTCGGTAAATCTTCCAACCAGAGACGTTCCAATCCTGTAATGATAGCAGGCGGTGACAATTTTCCAACATTCCTTTGTAGTGACCAGTTTTGATGTCCGTGGTTGGAAGCCATGTATAAAGAGTGTGCGAGTCCACCTCAACCTCTAACTTTGTGAATCTATTTTGACAAGCCAAGTTCAATCCATTCTAGACTGCATACAGCTCTGCTTGTATAGTCATAGCTTTCCCCCACTGAGCACATAAAGGTAAAAAGGAATTTACAAGTATTGTCTCTCAAGATGCCACCTCCACCAGCAAAGTTTGGGTTCCCTTGAGCTGCACCATCCGTGTTTAGCTTCATTGTATCATGCTTTGGAGGGCTCCATCCAATCATGACAACTTGTTTGTTGTGGCTAGTTGAAAGGCTGTTGTTGCGGATGGATTGAGTCGAGAAGTAGTCTTGGACTTGTTGCTTGATGAACATGGCTTGACGTTGGGGAATATTCTCACCCTGACCAAAGCACCATGAGTTGCGCCAATGCCAAAGCCACCATGTGGTGGTGCTGAAGAGAGTCGCCCATTCATCATCTTTGTTGATGTTGAACCAGAGCCAATCTTGTAGGTTGAGGTTATAGAATTGAGGGCCTTAGGTAATTGCTTTCAAATTTGCCCATATTTATGAAGCTTTGCTACAATCTCACAAAATATGTAAACAGACTTCTAACATTGCTGGACATAACTAACAGTTCCTAGAGGAGCTCAGATGACGTCTTAGTCTATTTGCATTTGATAGAGGGCCATTATGAGCAACCTGCCACAAAAAGTCCCGTATACGTTGTGGGTCTTGAGCTTCCAAGTTTTCCTCCAAAATTCTTTGTTAGTGACATTGTTTCCATGCATTTGTACTACAGACTTCACAGAGAAGCAACCTGAAGTGGATCCTTGCCAGAAGCAAGTCTCTCCCATTACTTGGTCATTAGAAATAACGTGACTACTGGCCAATTCAACTAGAGTGTCTCTTAGCAAGTAGTCCTCTGGTAAATTCCAATTCCAGCTTCCTTGGATCCAATAATCATTGGCAATCCAGTTCAATTCATTGTCCGGGATGTGATTTATAGCTTTAGAAGCCGCCAATGTCTCCCCCATCCACAAATCCAAACAAAACTTGATTTTCATTCCATTTCCAATGCTCTAACGCATTCTACTATTAACCAGAGGCCAAGCTTTAGTCATTCCTTTCCAAGTATTAGAAATGCTACTAGAAGGCGACAACTCAGATCCCAGATTTCCATACTTTGCTGAAGGACATCCTTCCACAATGATCCATCTATATCATTCATACTCCAGCCCAGCTTAGCCATAAATGCTAGGTTAGTATGCTTTGCCGAGTAAATGTTACGGCCTGCAGATCTTGAGGTTGGATTATCTCATTCCACGACATTAAGTGAATTTTCTCTTTCTCCATTATTGATCCCCAGATGAAGCCTCTAATCTTCTTGCCAATCTCTTTGCAAATCGAAGTAGGAAGGTAGGCCGTTTGCATGGAAAACATTGGCATTGCTGATAATGTTGAATATGCTAATGTGACTCTTCCCATGAAGGATAGGTACTTGCTTTTTCACTCGGCCAGCTGTGAGTTGATCTTGTTCAAGATAGCTTGGTATTTATATATTTGCCTTCTTGTATGTATCATTGGCATGGCCAAATAGGTGCCAATGTCATCCGCTACTGGGATCCCTGACATCTCAACAATGGTCGTTATTTTGTTGAGATTAGTTCCCTTAGAAAAACATATTATTGACTTCCCATAGTTAACTTTAGCCCCTGATGCTTCGTAAAATAAATCCAAGTGATCCTTGATAACACCAAACTGCTCCAGAGATGCCTCAGCAAACAAAACCAGGTCATCTATAAAGAACAGGTGAGAGATTTGTGGCATTCCTCTGCTAGCTCTAACTGGTTTCCAATATCCGTATCGGACTGCTCCCTCAATGAGATGGGCAAATCTCTCCATACAGTAAACAAATAAATAAGGAGAAAAGGGGTCACCTTATGTAACACCTCTCGATGGTTTGAAAGCTTCAGTCACACTTCCATTCCAAGGAGCTTCATAGTGGTCATCGTAACACATTTCAAAATAACTTCACATAATTGATGTGGAATCCCCATGTTCTGAACAGTGTCTCTAACAAATGGCCAGCGGATCCTGTCGTAATCTTTCTCTAGATCAATTTTCAAGGTCATCATGCCTTTCTATCTTTTTTGGTTTCTCATTGTATGCAGCAGCTCCTGAACTATAATGATATTGTTGTGGATGCTGCAGCCTGGAACAAAGCTCGCCTGTGCAGGGCTACTTAGCTCAGGAAGAACAAATTTGAGGCAGTTCACAATTGCTTTGGTGATAATTTTGAGAACAACATTGCAAAAATTGATATGCCTAAGTTACAAAGCCTGCTATGGATTGTCTACCTTAGGAATCAGAGCTAGTAACATTTGTTTTATGTCCTCCGGGCTAGCTTCTTGATTTAGTATATGTATAGCTTTTTCATAGACATCAGCGCCAATAACATTCCAGATTTTCTGATAAAAAAATCGCTTGAAAACAATCCAGTCCCGGGGATTTGTGTGGGGCCATATCAAATAGAGCATTCTTGATTTCCGCTGCATCAAAATGCTTGTTCATCAATTGCATATTTTAAATAGAAATGATAAGAAAATAGTATAATAGTTCTGTTTGTATAACATTATAATTCTCTTCAGTATATAATTTCTTGAATTGAAAAAAGACAAGTTCAGTCAGCTTCCCTGGATTAGAAACCCATTCATTGGCATCGTCCATCAAGGCTTGGATCAGGTTGTGCTTCCTTCTAATAACAGCAGAAGCATGGAAATACTTAGTGTTTTTGTCCCCATCAGATCAAGAAGCTACTTTCGCCTTCTGAAACCAATGCTTATCTGCTCCAGTACCAGGGTTAATTCACTCCGCAATTTTTGTTCAAGGTAGATGAGGCCTTGATTGTTCTTCCAGCTTAAGGCATGTTGTATTTTGATCAGACGAGCTTATAATCTCCTTTTTCTTTGGTAGAGGTTGCCAAACACAGTCCTGTTCCATTCAACCAAATTCAATTTGAGATTTTCAAGTGAGTTTGGAAACAGTCTGTTGGTTTCACATTTGTTCCGAACAAATAAGCTGAAAAGAGGGTGAAGCATTCCATTCTGCGTGGAACCAAAAATGGGCGGTAGGATCGGTCCCCTTATTGGTTAGGGGAAATGAAGAGGAGTAGGGGCATATGGTCTGATTGTAAGGCAGCCAGGCGGTGAACCGATGCATCCAGAAACAACACACGCGAATCTACGTTACACAAACCACTATCTAATCTTGCTCTTACTCTTGTAGTGATATCTACACCTCTAGACTAGATGAACTTCGATCCTACAAAACCCAGATCAATAAGCTCCATGTAGTCTATCCATTGTTGGAAAATTCAGTACCTTCTACGCATATCTACCGAGTCACCAGTTCTCTCATCCATCGAAGTTGTGTCATTAAAATCGGCTATACAAAGCCATGGGTCTTGTTGGTGGCACTAACCTTTGCCAAATCCTCTCAGAGTTCCCTACGTTTAGAGTTTATTAGACAACCATAAATGATAGAGAGTGCCTATGGAGCTTTAATCGGCATCTTGACCTGGACTATAAGATGTTGTGGGTGGGCAAATAGGGGGTAAATTCCAAGATGAACTTATCCCAGAGAAACCAAATGCCACCATTAAAACCATCAGCTTCCACTCTGACTATTCCATCGAAACCAATCTTCTCACACACAATTTCTGCTTTCATATCACTTACTCTAGGCTCCAAAATTGCCAAAAGGGAAGGATTATGGGATCTTTTATATTCATGTAGGGCTTTGAGGACCCTTGGGTTATTTGCTCCCTGTATATTCTAAATCATCATAATCATAATTAGAAATTGGGAGAGTCAAATGAACCTTATCAATTGGACTTGGAGTCCATACCACTTCCTTCAATCATTAACACATCCTGATTAGCTTCAGCTTCGCCTAACTCTTTGCGTGTAGTCTCCATTTCCTCTCCTAAAGAAGAAGGATAAGGAGGTTTGTTATCCAATGGCATTAGCACTATAGAGACACTCAGGGAAGAAGGATTCAAATTTCTTACCATTTTACTACAATCCGTTTGGGCATTATCGGGTTGAGGGTGAATGTGAGGCTAAGCTTGGGTGAGAGGTCAATTAATCTGGTGGTTTGATTTGGGTAAAAGGTTGGGTTTTGGTGGTTTGGTTGGGTTCTGGTGGCATAGGGTTGTATTAGGTTAGATATTTTCCTTGGCCTCTGGGCTTCGGCTCTGGGTTTTGCTTTGTTGGGTGTTATTTTTGGGCTTTGACATTGGTTTTTTGGGTTGCTCAATCTCAGCCTGCATTAAAGGGAACGACCGAGAATTGTTTTTAGTGGTGGTTTTGATAGCAACAAATGTGTTCCTTGAAATTGTTTTCCTATGCTCAACAGTTGGCATTTTGTCTTTATCTGGGGCACTAACTTATTCCTCACATTCAAAGTCATGCAGATCGACCTCTGCATCCAAATCTCCTAGAAGATTATATCTAGTTCCCAAAGCATCTGATTTTGATGGCGACTTACCGTTGTCAATATCCTTTTCCTTTACTAGACGTTGCTTATTCAGGATAGGCTTTGATCATACGATCTTTTGGAGTGATGCTAGGAGTTGCCTCATCTACAGTGTTGCACCCTACTTCAGTAGCCGTGTGATTACTCCTGCGCAACCGTGGTTTCTTGGCTATCATCCAATCTCTGAATTGGTTAATAATTTAAAGTCTAATAGTTACATGTTCTTCCATAGTTGTATCATGTTGGAGACCAGTTTCTGCTTCTTGATTACTATGCTTTCCATCATCTTGTTTTAGTTCAGGACAATTATCCTGCTTATGACCATATTGGCCACAGTTAAAACAGATCTGATATACGCCCACGTACTCTACTCAATGAACCTTCCTTGCAAACATGAACTTGGATATTAGTGGTTTTGACAAACCCAGTTCAACACTAACTCTAGCAAATTTACCTCTAGCACCACAAAGAGTTCATTCATCCACTCGTAAAGTTCTTCCAATTATATCACCCACATGCCGAAGAAATGCCTTGTAGCATTCAAGCTGCAAGTCCGAAAAACGAATCCATATCGAAACCTTTTCAAACCCAGCAGTTTGAGGATCAAATAAAGGATCCATTTGCGCCCTCTAAGGTAGTGTCCAACAATAAGTCAAGGTCCTCCAAAAAACTTTTTCATATTCTTCCACACTAGATAATCTGATTATGAAGAAAAAATTTCCCACATCAATGATTATGTAGCCCGATTTTATTCACCATAAAGAGGGAAGGACTTTGCTAAGGGTTTCATAACCCACATTCCTTCCCATGACTTTCACTATCAGAGCATTAGTCCAGGGTTTACACATCTCCAAGTACTCTTCTAAAGTAATCCTTATGTTCGGACAACCTTCCTCATCCTCATCATCGTCATCCTCTAGTTGTGCACAATCCCATTCGTCTTCTTTTCTACTAGACCCCTCATCCTCAAGCATTAGGTTTGGATGTCCTAGCAGTGTATCCCTAAATGAGAGCTTGGTTTTCCTTGGCAACGATGTTCTCCATGATACTCCGGACTAGAATTTGATCCGCCATCATTGGTTTTGACCTTTTTGTTACTCCTTCTGAGGAGATCTTCCTCCTCCGATGAAAGAAACTGACGACCATTTGTCATACTGAAGTTTTTTAAGAAAATTGTCAGATTATTTAAGAGGGGTAGCTCTTCTCTATGCTTTCTTTGCCACAAATATGATATCTTTTCGTCCAATGTTAATTTTAAGTGTTAACACAGTAGTGGTTGAAGCTTCATATTATTTTGAATGGACTTGGTGCAATTAGGCCAATACTGCTAATATCATACCTTTTTAAACCCCTTCTGCAAGCTCTTATATTTTTTTTTCTAGTTTTAAACTCATTTTGTAAACAGATGAAATTTATTTTTAAAAAAATATAATTCAATTTACTTTTCTTTTTTAAATTATTTAATTTTTTAAAAGTGATTTTTATAGAGCTCTACACTTTAATTTTATATTTTTTGACATAAGAACTTTATTAAGTAAAAAATCATGGGCCCCTACCAAAAATAGGGTCGTGAGGCATGTGCCTTAAGTCGGCACTGATGCCCCTCATATAGATGCATTATGCATCACACACCAAGTCTTAGATAACAAAACGATCAGTCTTGTTATACTTTTAGACGACATTAAGAGTAGGAATGGATTCGAGCCGAGTCGAGTTTTGAAGTGTTCACGTTCGGCTCGGCAAGGCAAAAAATATGTTGAGCTCGAGCTCGAGCTTATAATTTCGTTCAGGCTCGGCTCGTTAAACTATTTAGGAAGCTCACGAGCTCGGCTCATTTAAGGCTCGTTTAAGCGTCTCACAAGCTCGGCTCGTTCAAAGCTCGTTTAAGCGTCTCACGAGCTCATTTAAAACCTCATTTACAATTACAATCAAAAGTTAAAATACCAAGTGTTTAAATAAAAATTTAAGACATATTCCAAATATAAACATAATCCAAAATTAAAATATAAACAACATAATCCAAATAAAATATAATCCAAACTACAACATAATCCAATATCACAACAATAGAAAAAAAAACAACAAATAACTCTTGTCTTCCAATTTTCATTAATTAATGTGTCCCAACATGTGGCCAAATCTCAAACTGTCAAGATCAAATATAAGAAATTAAAAAAATAAAAAAAAATAAGGACAAAAACTTTATTTAATTTGATCTTACCCATTCAAGAATATGTTTAAGGAAGCGAAAATTCAGCAACATCATTTTCCTAATCCTTGCTTGAAACCTATTAAAAATAACAAACTTTAGTAAATTTGTTAAAATAGTAATAAAAACAATAAACATTAATAAATTTGATTTGTTGATATAATCGATTTAAGCTAGCAAAAACAGTGTTACCAGATTTAGGTCTTTTTTTTCATTGATCTTTATGGACGAATTAAGTTTTCTTCAAATTAGTTTGATTTTATCAAGTATGTGAAAATTGAATTTTTGAAAGAATTAAGTTCCAGATTTTGAAGACAAACCAACTAAGAAATTTATAATTTATGAATTTAATCAACATCTCCAAAAAAGAAAACACATTGATCAGAATAATAAGTTAATGGGAAAA
>CAODLS010627503.1:0-15527 GCA_948243855.1 Flueggea neowawraea
AGAACCACTATTCACGGATAATTCATCCAATTAAATATGCACAGAAATAAGAAACAGGATGAAAAATGCCTCATACTATATATATCAAATATAAAGGGGTAAACAATGTGCTTGGGGCTAGGGCTTACACTAACAAAATCCTCCAGAACCTGATGACAATGCCAACACTGGTGCACTGGTCAAAAACCTCTTAAACTTTTGGAAGCTATCTTCACATCTATTAGACCAAACAAACTTAACTCCTTTTTGCATCAACATAGTCATAGGAGCTGTGATCCTAGAAAATTCCTGGATAAACCTCTTATAGTACCCAGCTAAGCCAATGAAACTCTGAATCTCGGTAACAGTCTTAGGTGTCTCCTAATGGAGTACCACCTCTACCTTCATCGGATCTACCATGATCCCATCTTTAGACACCACGTGTCCTAAAAATGCTACTTGATCAAGCCAAAACTCGCAGTTCGAGAAATTTACATACAACTGATGCTCTCGTAAAGTCTATAAGACTGACCCCAAGTAGTCCTCATTCTCCTACTTGCTCATCGAGTACACCAGAATGTCATCGATAAAAACAATGACAAACCAATCTAAGTATGGCCTAAACACTCTATTCATCAAATCCATAAATGCTGTCAGAATCACATCACAAGGAACTCATAGTGACCATACCTAGTATGGAAAGCTGTCTTGGGAATGTCCTTACCTCTGATCCTCAACTGGTAATATTCCCACCTTAAGTCGATTTTAGAAAACCACTGTGCACCTTGCAGCTGGTCAAACAAGTCATCTATCATTGAAGGTGGATATCAATTCTTCATTGTCACCTTATTAAACTGTTGATAGTCAATACACATACGAAGGCTACCATCCTTCTTCTTTACAAATAATACTGGAGCACCTCGAAGGGAAACACTAGGCCGTACAAATCCCATATCCAACAACTACCTCAACTGGGTCTCTAGCTCTTTCAACTTTGTAGCTACCATCCGATACGATAGAATCAATATCGGATCAATACCAACCTGCACCTCTATGGCAAACTCAATCTCACGCTTAGGAGGAAGTCTGGGCAACTCCTCGGGAAATACATCAGGAAACTCCTGCACCACTGGTACATCGTCCACTCTTAACTCTAGTCCCTCTGATTCAACCAAAACAAAAGCCAAATATGCCTGTCAACCGATTAGTTGGTTGATGGCTACTCTTTGGTTGAACAGTGTGAGGTAGATAGCAGAGGCTGCGCAGGGCATGGAGTCAGGGGACTCATGTGGAGCAGAGACACGGACATTCTATTGGGAGTCGGCATTCTCAAAGCCATAGTGTAGGACAGCCTGCCAGACAGGCTGAGGGGCAGGGCACCAGCCAGAGTTCTGGGGGTGCTGGTATGAGTTCGTTGCCTTTGTGTGGTACGTGTTGGAAGAGGCACCCTGGTGTGTGTAACAAGACAGTAGGGAATTGTTATTATTGTAGCCAAGTAGGGCGCAAGATAGCTGATTGTCCCATCAGGTTAAGCACTAAGTCTCAGGTTGGACAGACTAGAGGCAGGGATTTAGGCCCAATTAGTGTAAGCGCTGGGAGCGGCACAACAGGATTTGGGAGCCATGGCCAGAGTACTCAGGGTGGTGGTCACGGTCAGACCAGACAGAGTAGTGCGGTAGGAGCAGGTCAGGTGCGAGTATATCACCTGACTCGCCAAGAGGCTCAGACCTCCAATGCTGCTGTTACTAGTACTCTCATATTTTTTATACTTCTGCATATGTTTTATTTGATACTGGCTCATCACATTCATTTGTCACTTCATCTTTTATTGAGTGTTCGAGGATGGTATTGCATCAGTTGGATAGGTTGCTAGAGGTTTCATCGCCTTTGGGTAGCAAGTTATTGACGGATTTCGGGGTTTGGGATTTCGTGATCTCCTTTGGTGGGCATGAGTTGGTGGCCGATCTCATCCTACTAGACATGGGAGAGTTTGAAGTCATTCTGGGTATGGATTAGCTTTTTGATTAGCAATCTACGTTAGATTGCTTTGCCATGAGAATATGCTTTAGACCGCTGGGACATACGAAGTTCTATTACTAGGGCAAGACAATATGGTATGGAGTTATGTGTCCACTATCAAAGCAGAGAGGATGATACGATGGGGTTGTGAGGCATATTTAGCTTTTGTGCTCACTGAGCCGCAAAGTTCAAAGTTGGGTCTGGAAGATGTACCAATGATATGCGAGTTTTCTAACATATTTTCGAAGGAATTGCCAGGATTGCCACCAGATCAGGAAATTGAGTTTGCTATAGAGGTACAATCTGGTACCAATCCGTTATCAATCCCACCATATCGGATGGGGTCATTAGAATTGAAGGAGTTAGAGACTTAGTTGAGGGAATTATTAGATAAAAGATTTATTCTACCGAGCGTTTCACCTTGGGATGCTCCAATTTTATTCGTCAAAAAAGAAAGGTGGGAGCCTCTGTATGTGCATTGATTACCGACAGCTTAATAAGGTAACGTTGAAGAACTGATATCTACTTCCAATGATAGATGATCTGTTTGACCAGTTGCTGGGAGTGCAATGGTTTTCTAAGATTGACTTGAGTTCATGATATCATCAATTGAGGATCATGGGTGAGGATATTTCCAAGACAACCTTATGTACTTAGTATGGTCATTATAAGTTCTTAGTAATGTTGTTTGGTTTGAATAACACACCGACGACATTTATGGATTTAATGAACATGGTGTTTAGACCGTACCTAGATCGATTTGTATCGTCTTTATTGAAGACATTCTGATCTACTCGAGGAGTAGGGAGGAGCATTATGACCATTTGAGGTCAGTATTGCAAAAATTATAAGAGCATCAGCTTTATGCGAAGTTCTTAAAGTGTGAGTTCTGATTAGAACAGGTAGCGTTTCTGGGACATGTGATGTCCAAAGATGGTATTATGGTGGATCCAAATAAGGTAGAGGCAGTACTCCATTGGGAGAGGCCTAAGACCGTTACGGAGATCTAGAGTTTATTGGGGATGGCCGGGTAATATAAGAGGTTTATCTAGGATTTTTCTCAGATTGCAACTCCTATGACCCGATTGACTCAGAAGGGGGTTAAATTTATTTGGTCCGACAAGTGTGAGCATAGTTTCTAGAAGCTAAAGAGGTGTATGACGAGTGCACCAGTATTAGTTTTGTTGTCAGGTTCGGGAGGTTTTTGTAGTATACTGTGTTGCATCTAGAGTTGTCCTAGGTTGTGTACTGATGCAACATGGCAAGGTGATCCCTATGCATCAAGATAGTTTAAGAGGCACATATATCAATAAAGTATCTATAAGGAGAGACTTTTGAGATCTTCATGTTGGAGAATTTTTTGGGGATGCCTTGGTTGAGTTCGGAGAGCAGAAGTGAGTTGAAGTGCATAGAGAAAACAACACTGCAATTTATAGTGGTTCGGCCAACCATGCCTATGTCCACTACCTAAGTCTCACCACTTATGATTTCCACTATAAAAAAGATTGATTGCGGCTCAATTCAACGAAGCCAATACACGAGGTTGATTCCCTGCTTAAAACCTCCAAGGCCTACAAGGTTGATTGCGGCTCACACCTCTAAAGCCTACAAGGTTGATTGCGGATCACACCTCTAAAACCTACAAGGTTGATTACGGCTCATACCTCTAAAGCCATTACAATGTTGTTTTCCAATGGTTCACAACAAACCTTCCACACTCTAAAAGAGCTTACAAAATTGTTTACAAAGATTGAAAGCTCTATGGTAGGAGTACATGTTTTTTATTGATGCATTTGATTATAAGTTCTTAGTAATGTCGTTTGGGACTTGAAAGCATATGATCATCCACTTTTTTCTGCCCTTCCTTGATGTATTTATAGCTTTTCCAAGCCATTTGACCATTGGTGTAGAGAAACTAGCCATTGGAGTTCATTTATAGCCGTTGCAGCCTTCTAGACCGTTCATAACGTACGTTGTACCAAGACTGTGTATGTTGTCTGCAAATTCTACGTTCGTTGTTTTTCCTTAACATACGTTGATCATAGCCACATTTCCAGATGACATATGATGTGATTCTCTAACGTACGTTGTATTGGCACTTCAGCATTCTAGTGGCTTTTGTTTTCATTCAGCTCCATGTCTACGTATGTTGTGTATTTTTCATGTACATTGCACTTCACTGTGACATACATTGTACATAGATAAGGTACGTTGTGGCACTTCTAGTGGCTTGATTTGCAGTTCCGAGCTTTCTGATGTGTTCCACTTCAAGTCAAACATTTTGCACATCATCAAAATATAAAAGGAACTTAATGTTGATCACCCATGATCCAACAATCTCCCTCTTTTTGATGATGTCGAAACTTTGAAGAATTTAAGCACTACATCAAGGGCAACAAATTTGATCAAGGATTTCATCCTTGGCAATAGTTAGGAACATATAAACATATATGATCATATCAAGAATTTAAAATCATGACTCTCCCTATCAAAAATAATTTGTGTATTATTTAAAAATATTTTGGAAATATGATTTCTCCCCCTATTAAAAAAATATTGGTGCATAATTTCCAAAACTTCTTTTCACCCCCTATTTAAAACAAAACAATATCAATAAAAATGAGAGGAGTTGAAAGAGTTGAAAAGATAGTACCAAAGTTGGCATCTCTATTAATGCAGGATCTTTGCTCCAAGGATGTTAAGCTTTTTAGAACGGAGACTCGCTCTGATACCACTTATCGGAGAATTTTCCTGGGGATGCCTTGGTTAAGTTTGGAGAGCGGAAGCGAGTTGAAATGAATAAAGAAATCAACAATGCAATTTATAGTGGTTTGGCCAACCATGCCTACGTCCACTACCTACGTCTCACCACTTAGGATTTCTACTATAACGAAGATTGATTGCGGCTCAATCCAACAAAGCCAATACACGAGGTTGATTCACGACTCAACACCTCCAAGGCCTACAAGGTTGATTGCGGCTCATACCTCTAAAGACTACAAGGTTGATTGTGGCTTACACCTCGAAAACCTACAAGGTTAATTACGGGTCATACCTCTAAATCCATTATAATGTTATTTTCCATAGGTTCACAACAAACCTTCCCCACTCTCAAAGAGTTTACAAAACTATTTACAAAGATTGAAAGTTCTATGTTAGGAGCACATGTGTTTGATTGATTCTCTTGATCTTTTCTCTAGCTTGAATTGGGTGTTTTGGGGGTGATGGAATGATGAAAACGTCTGGGATTTGAAAGCATATGATCATCCAGTTTTTTTGCCCTTCCTTGATGTATTTATAGCTTTTCCAAGCCATTTGACCGTTGGTGTAGAGAAACTAGCTGTTGGAGTTCATTTATAGTCATTGTAGCCTTCTGGACCATTCATAAAATACATTGTACCAAGCCTGCATACGTTGTGTACGAATTCTCTAGGTCTACGTACATTTTTATCCCTTAACGTACGTTGATCATGGCCACATCTCTAGATGATGTACGTTGTGATTCTTTAACGTACGTTGTATTGCCACTTCAGCATTCTAGTGGCTTCAGTTTGCATTCAGCTCAAAGTCCACGTACGTTGTCTATTTGTCACGTACGTTGCACTTCATTGTGACGTATGTTGTACATAGATAATGTACATTGTGGCACTTCGTGCCTTGATTTGCAATTCTGAGCTTTTCAACGTGTTCCACTTCAAGCCAAACATTTTGCACATTATCAAAACATAAAAGGAACTTAATGTTGATCACCCACGATCCAACACTTCACAGATCATAAAAGTCTAAAGTATATTTTCGGGCAGCAAGACTTTAATCTGAGGTAGAGACGTTGGCTAGAGTTTTTGAAGGATTATGATTGCACTATATCATATCATCCTGGCAAGGCTAACATTGTTACCGACATTTTGAGTAGGAACTTGGTGGGTAGCTTAGCTCATATCTCTGTGGAGAGACGGTCTGTAGTGTTTGAATGGCAGTGCCTAATGGAATCTGGAGTTGAGCTACAGTTTGATGATTTTATGGTCTAGCTTAGGCATACTGAGGCGAGGCCTATATTGTTGGATCGAATCAGAGAGGCTCATAAGGAGGATTCTGATATGCAAGGTGTAATGGAGAAGGTGAAATTGTGTGGTGTACCTGGGTTCAGTGTTGACAACTCTAGAGTCCTATGGTTGGACTGAGATTGTGCGTACCACTATCGGCTCGGTTATGCGAGGAGATCATGATCGAGGGCCATAAATCCACATATTTTGTACACCCAGGGTACATTAAAATGTATCGGGACCTTCGAGAGTCCAATTGGTGGCCAGGGATGAAGAAGGATATCAGCGAGTTTGTCAGTCGATGATTGACCTGTCAGTAGGTCAAGTTTGAGCATCAGTGTCCCTATGGCTTGTTACAACAATTACCTCTTCCTGAGTAAAAATGAGACCGCATTACGATGGACTTTGTGGTTGGGTTACGAAAAACACCTTCTGGATATGACACCACTTGGCTATTGCCGACCGATTGACTAAATCGGCGCATTTTCTGCCTGTCAAGATGACATATGAAGCGGCACGTCTAGCGAAGTTATATGTGGACATGATTGTATATTTGCATGGTGTCCCAGCCGCTTTAGTGCCTGACAGAGGACCTCAGTTCACCTCGCAGTTTTGGCGTAAAGTGCAAGAAGAGTTGGATACTCGACTGGACTTCATTACCACTTTTCATCCGCAGGCTGATGGTCAATCCGAGCACATAATTCATAAGTTGGAGGACATGTTCAGAGAGTGTGATGTGGATTTTTCTAGGAGTTGGGGTTCCCATTTTCCATTTGTAGAGTTTGCATATAACAACTCGTACCATACGAGCATCGGGATGGCACCATACAAGGCATTATATGGCAGAAAGTGTAGATCTCCTCTGTGTTAGGTCGAGGATGTGAGAGAGAGACTTTAGGGCCAGATCTTATTTTAGAGACCACTGAGAAAGTCACGTTTATCTAGTAGAGGATCTAGACCGCTCATAGTCATTAGAAGAGTTATGTTGATCCAAAGCGTAAACATTTGGAGTTTGCAGTTGGTGACCATGTATTTCTCAAAGTTTCGCTGATGAAAGGAGTAATGATATTTGGAAGAAGGACAAGTTAAGCCCGAGATACATTTGTTCATTTGAGATCATCGACTGTGTGAGAGCCGTGGCTTATGAGTTGGCATTACCACCTCAGTTTGCTTCTCTTCACCAGATGTTTCATATTTTTCTTTTGAGGAAGTATGTTCTTGACCCATCCCATGTCTTGGCACCACAGTCAGTCGAAGTGAGGCCCCGATTTGTCCTATATTGAGATGTTAGTAAGGATCGTTGACCGGTAGGTCAAGAAACTCAGGAACAAGGAGGTAGTGTTGGTGAAGGTGATCTAAAGGCATCATTAGGTTGAGGAGGCAACTTGGGAGGCTGAAGAGGAGATGCGACGTAGATACCCGCATCTGTTTGACTCTACAGATCTTTAAGTCAACATTTTCTGTCTCTATCTTGGCTTATGCATATTTGGCATTTCTAGTCTTGCATATTTTATGGCATTATCTGTAGTAGTTAGTGCGCATCAACATATCTGGATGTACAAGGTTTTATATTACGAAGACTTTGTTAGTCTCTGCATGTGATCAATTGAGATCGGTGATATGAGTCTTTTGGGAGACTTACGTTTGGTTAGAGTATTGGTTAGTATGCCGAATATTCTATAGTTGTTTCAGTCTAGATGCGTGGAAATTCGGGAAAATTTATTTTGAGGGGGGAATATGTAATATCTCGTCCATTACAGTTAAGTCCTGGGTACGATTCAATTTGATTTCATGGTGATAGGTGGTGTTTAAGGAGGTTCATGTGTCATTCCTCCTAGATTTGGTGTTGGATTTATTTTGGAGATGTTGAATTGATGATCCTAAGTTGGAAAATGCATTAAAAAGACAGATTTACGTGCATAGGACGTGCTGGAGGTCATCTACGCATGTTGGACATGGTATTGTGCTTGTAGACGTGGTTGTAGTTGGACCTTGAACGTGCTTAACATGGGTTATGCATGTTGTAAGGTACAATGTGCTTTGGAGGTTGTTATGCCCACGTTGATGACCTTCTGGATGCAAGCCGAGAGCAGATGACATCGTCCACGTGCACTGAAGATGAATCCTAGGCACTTAGAACGGCGTCTGAGATGGGCAGTGATGTGCCCACGTATGTCTGTGTGTATTGGAAGGCACTACGCACGTTGTTTGTCCCCTAGGTTTGAACCGTGAGTAAGAGAGATGATCTGTGTGCTTTGGCGGAGGTGGAACGCACGTTGATTCTGGATTTAAGAAATTTGGGAGGGCATCATGTCTGCTATCTACGTATGCTGAAGCATTTACTATGCACATAGACCTTGTTCAATGTGCGTAGAAAGAGGGAGAATGTGCGTAGATGAGGGTTATCTGAATAGGCTAAGTGGAACACCATGTATCAGATCTGTTGGTTTATAAATACACCCGCCCACCTTTTATTTCTGCCATAACTTCTCCCAACCACCGAAATAACACCATAGATCAGTTCCCTTTCTCTCTCAGAGATCTTCCATCTGTCATTTCGCTTCTTTGAGGTAAGAAACAGCTGTTAATTTCTTCTTTCTGTCATTTTTGGATTAGCATTCCTTCATCTAAGGTTTTCTCGAAAATGGGTCTTTGTCTTATATTTGTTCTTACCATGGTTAGGGGACTTAAATATTGTTAGTTTAAGGATGTTTAAGGTTGAAAGCGTAGAATTTCAACTTCAGTTCTGAGAGATTTCAGGTTTGAATGAAATGGGTTTATTCCGAGCTAGGGATTCAGATTGTGATGATTTTCTGGCAGAAATTGAAGATGTTTATGTTGTATAAGGTCAAATCTGAGTTAGGAATTTTTTGATTTGTGTTGGGCTTTGTGTTAGAATGGATTATTCATCTTGGGTGAGTGAGGTTCGAAAATGTGAGTGAGGAATCTTGATGATTCTGAGTTTGATTGCTGATAATAATGTTAGATTCATTGTAAGAAGATTGATTGCAGTCTATAAGAGTGACCGATCAGTTGGGCATTGATCAGATTGAAAGTTTGCATGTTTTTAGTTTTCGACGCTGTCGAGGCTTAGATGGCATTTGTATTTCATGCATACATTCAGTACCGCCACAATACCCATACCCTATTTTGATCATTTGGATGTGATATATTTGTTGCAGCTTCTTGTGCTTGTTAGCACGACCAGCCATGTACCAATGGTGCTTGATTGGAGTTCAGCGTGACACATAGGCTGTCTTTTGGAAATTATATGTTTTTGCTGTGTTTGGACCATATATGTAAAATGGACTAATTATAAGTGGAACTTATAATAAACTTGTTTATGTGTATAAGGGAATTAGTTATTATTATGGGACATCAGTATTGGTCCCCTATCAGTAAACGTATAAGTTGTTTGTGCATGTGTTTGCTATCAGTATACGTATAAGTATGGTATACCATTGGTCAGTTATATCTAGTTACCAGGGTTGGTGTAACCTGTGTGTCCAACACAAGCAAACAACATCAATTATATCCGGTTACTAGGGTTGGTGGTAACCCGTGTGCCTAGAGGAAGCACACGAGGTCAGTTATATCAGGTGGCGATGCCACACCACATCAGTTCACTTCTGCCCCTGTTTGATATTCAGTATATTGAGATATATGTACATATGTATAAGTGGATCTTATGTTTGTTGCATGTTGTTTGCTGAGGGTGCAAACGGTTTCAAAAATGAATTTTGAAGATAGAACATACCTAGAGTGTATATATATGTATTCAGTGTATCGCATGTGGTATTTTGCAAAACGTTTTCAAAACCGTCTGTGTGATGCACATATGAGGCGATTTGGAGTGTCACCCCTCACTGGGATTTCTCACCCCCTCCCTTAAAAATTTTCAGGTGCTATTTGTCTCAGCAACCATCCGACATTCAGATACTCAGTGAGGCATCACTTATTGGGTTAGTGATGCCCTTTTGCTCATGCTCTTTTATTTTGCCAGGGCTCCACACCGAATGTTTGTGGGTTACTGGGTTGTATTTTGAATTTTGAGTATTGTTTTTACTCGTGTACGATTTGTAAATATTTTTGGACTAATCATATTTTGTTTATGTATATAATTATATTTTAGATATATATAAATATATATATATATATATATATATATATATATGTATTTATTTACACATTTGTATTCAAATGATTTTCTAGGTAGTATATCTGATTATTCGAGGCTTGTGTTGGATGAGTCGGGCTCCCATAGACGGTTCGCCTTGTACACCGCTCATGGTTCAAAAACGGGTCGTAACTGGACTGGTAACAATCGTGGGTTGAACTGTGTCACTCAACCACCTCAATAAATGATTGTGGACTCCGCCATTAATCTAATAATAAATTATGTGTCGGGCCAGGACACATGGCTATCATTAACCCCGATAGCTGAGTCAATATCATACATTGGTATACCAAAGACTACGTAC
Organism: Flueggea neowawraea; assembly: GCA_948243855.1. Lineage (NCBI taxonomy): Eukaryota > Viridiplantae > Streptophyta > Magnoliopsida > Malpighiales > Phyllanthaceae > Flueggea > Flueggea neowawraea. The sequence continues at coordinate 10,523 of CAODLS010627503.1, forward strand.
CCCATAGCGAAGGTGTCCTACAATCAAAACAATTATCCAAAACATAACATGCACTTAGCACCAAAACAGTAGTAAACATATATATAAATATATGGGCATAAGTCTTTTAAAAAACAAAGTAGTGAATAATTTGTTCACATAATGCAATTTTTTAATTAATCAATCCTTAGATTAATCCAGTTTCAAATATGTGTTAGACACAGTCTATGTGTCTAAAGCTGTCATCCAATCACCTAGATGTCCAAAGCTCTATGAACCGGTACCATTATCAGGTGTCTAATCCCGATGACAAGTGCATGAAGTTGCAACAATATGCGAAACAATAACATATCAGAAACAATAACAAATGAGACACTAGCAGTAGGGCTGAGTATGGGCCAGTTCGGTTCAAAGATTTGGAAATCTCTGGAACCAAACCGAAATTTGAAGATTTGGTTTTCTTAAGAACCAGAACCAAACCAAATCTTCGAAATCTCCGAAATTTTGGTTTGGTTCGGTTCGGTTCAGAGATTCGGAGATTTCAGTTCAGTTAAAATGGTTTGGTTCTGGTTCAGTTCCTGGATATTTTTTTCAATAAAATTCAACGTAAATACAAAAAAAATGTCATTAATCATATTTTAAACATACAAATAAATTACACTAACATAAAATTAAATCCCAAACACAATCAATGGCATTATAAATAGAAAACACACTTTAATTGCTGCTGTTGTAGTCGTTGTTTCTGTTGTAGCTAACACTACTGTTGCCAAACGTGTTCTATATATGTGAATTAAGATATCTACATATTGTAAGTTATTATCTCAGTAAATGCATTAAACACATGTCATTTGTGTTGCTCACACAAATATTACAAAAACACACAAAAGATTTAAAAATGTTCTCACTTGTATCTGAGACAACTTTAGAAATATGTAGAAACTCTAGGGGTACAATATAAACCAGTCATTCAAAAATAGTTTTAGCTTGATAGAGATTATATGAAATTACCTCTTGTGATGATAAATTAATTAAACAACTAATAATATAAACACACCGCACTTTTCAAGAATAAATTTATGAATCAATTCCAGTAAAAAAAAGTGAATCATTTATTAGCAATTTATGAATCTTATTAAAAACACATATCAGAAAGCAATCAAAGTTTAATTAAGAAGCAATAAATGTCAATCGAATATCCCATAAAAACCATACTCATAAATCCTTATATTCTAATTAAGAAGAAATAAATGTCAATAGAATATCTAGTGAAAGGCTCTGGGGTTTAAAGGGGACTATGCTGAACGATCATGATTAATTGAGGGTTTCTTTTTCATGATTAATTATAAAATGGTCCTATTTTTTAACTAAAACATTATAACAACACCAAAAATTTATTTTAATATTGCCAGTTTCATAAGAAATATGCATTGATTAAATATAGTATACTACTATACTTACAATATTGTGCGTAATAATTTTTTTTTTTACAGAAAATAAATTTGTAGCAATTTTTAATGATAATGCAATTATAAATAGAATAATCACATCTTATAAAATCAATATATATACAACATTGGTTCAATGTATTCAAACACATTCTAAATGTAAAACAAATAATAATAATAATCTCGAATTAATGTCTTTCAAGAAATAATAGCATTTAGTGTTTATGTTACTTAATAAGTAATAAGATTTACTATGTACACCTTTGAACATCTCTGTACACCTTTCAACAACTTTTGAAAACCTATGTACACTTTTGAACACCTATGTACACTTATGAACACATGTACATCTTTGAACACTTTTGTACACCTTTAAACAACTATGAACACCTTTGTGCACCTATGATTATATGAACACTTATGTACACCTGTGAATACCTATTTACATGTTTGAACATCTATGTACACCTTCAAACACCTTTGTATACTTATGAACATCTATGTGCATCTTTGAACACCTTTGAACAACCACAAACAACTATGAACACCTTTGTACACCTATGATTATATGAACACCTATGCACACCGTTGAACACTTATGAACATCTATGTACATCTTTGAATACCATTGTACACCTTTGACCAACAATGAACAACTTTGTACACCTATAATTATATGAACACCTTTGACCACCTTTGTACACGTTTGAACACCTATGATTATATGAACATCTATGAACACTTATGTACACCTATGAACACCTTTGAACACATTTGGACACCTTTGAACAACTATGAAACCTTATGTACCCCTATGAACACCTTTGAACACATTTGGACACATTTGAACACCTATAAATACTATGTTCACCCATGAACACCTATGTACATTGTACACATATAATTATATGAATATTTATGTACACCTTTGTACATGTATGAACAGTTTTGTACACCTTTGAATACTTGTGAACACCTTTGAGTTGAGCAACTATATATATATATATATATATATATATATTGTCATGACCCTTTTTCAGGACCATAACCGGCGTACAAGACGAACCGTGTATGAGAGCCTGGCTCATCTCGCACAAGCCTGAATATAAAGAACTATTACCCAAAATCATATTTAATAAAATATGATAAAAACCAATTAAAGGTTTAAACATCGTTTATTAAAACAAAACATAATATAAATTTGCAAAAATAATTTCAAATTTAAAACATTTGAAATGACAAATACAATAACAAAAACTAAAACAAATCTCACAGGAAACCCGGTGTGGAGTCTCTAACAAATCATACTAACAGGGCCCGATCAAATGGGTACTAACTGCAACGTCAGGATACCTCACTGAACATCAAATGCTAACGACCATAATCCACCAGAGTCACCTACAAGATGATAATAACAAGAACAAAACAAACAAAGAAAAAGGGGGTCAAACCCATTGAGGGAAAGCACTCTAGATTGCCTCATGCGTGCCTCACAAAGAATATTTTGAAAACAGTTCAAAAATAGCACATGCAAATATAGTCAACATACACAGTAGCAATTCAAAACCCTTTCGAAATCGTTCGCAACCACCGCAAACAGGATACACGAAATCATTCATGAGTTAATCAAAATCTTTCATGAATATTTCTAAAATGCATTAAAACTAATATGTTTTCAATAACAAAGCAATACGTTTCCCGAAAACATTTTATCTTATCCGAGATTTCCAAAGTAAAACCCCTTTAAGGTTATACAAAAACTCCAGAATAAAAGTCAAAACCCATTTCAAACCTTTATTGAAAGTTTTGTATCAATATCTAAAAAAACCTTTTTAGCTTTACTAGAATTCCAAAGTCAAAGTTTCCCATGTAGGCATAACCAAAATCCATTCAAATTTAAATTAGAATATCCGAGTTTAAACATATAGTGTAGATTTGGGACTAAATCAAATGTGATATGGACTCTGCCACTGATCACGGGGTATAAACAAACGTGATGTGGACTCCGCCACTAATCACGAGGTACAAACAAATGCAATGTGGACTCTACCACTGATCACAATCCAATCATGTGCTGGACCAGAACACATGACTACCAACACCCCTAGTATCTGAGTTGTCTCACTCATTGGTATACCAAAGGCTACGTGCCTCACAGCAGAGGTGTCTCGTCTCTAAAACATGTACATAGTATATTCAAATCAAATAAAAAAACAGTCCTGAGACCAAGTATATTAAAACCAATAGCAAACGGTCATGCGATCGGGCATGTCACAACAAATAACAAACAGTCATATGACCGGGAATATCGAAACGAAGGGTTATATATAAGGTATCACTTTTATATCGAAATACAAAACATACTTATATAAAAGTGTGATTTTCAAAATATTTATTAAATCCATAATGGCATGATTTGCAAAACCAAGTATGAAACCAGTCAACGTTTTATCAAAAAACAAATTTCATAACTTGCTTCCAAAATAACCCAAAGAATATAATATAATCAATTTATATTATATTTCAAAAACAAATCATCTTTCGGCGAAGCACAAAATCTTTTAAAGACAGAGAATCAATACTCCTTTCCAAAATCCAAACAATTTTCCAAAAACAATTCAATGACAACCAAGTCCTCACAAAGACCAGATTTTAGGATTTTCACTCATTTAATTATTCCAGTTTACATGCTATGATAATAGCACAATAAAGACATATAATTCGAAGAGACACAACCTATGTGTCTGAAGTTGCGATCTACTCACCTGGATGTCGAGCCTCCAAACTCCGAATCACTGACCACCGGTCGATGGCTAGTCACCTCGAAAATCGTACTGAGCTGAAACAAATATTTAACAATAGATCAAACATGGTGATTGTGGTAAAACATAACATGTATGGATTGCAAATGCAGACTGAAATGCCAACAGCGTTAAAAATTCTATTTCGATCGAAGATCTAGCACTCACGGCCCAATAATCCAAATATATGAAAAATTACGAATTGGTCCCCGAATTTTGTAAAATTACATTTTAGTCCTTAGACCTCGTAAAAATTACAAATCGGTCACTCATGTCCCGAAATATACAGACGACTATTCCAAGTAGTCGGACTCCTCAAAAGAGCTCTCGAACTCTCCAAAATTGCCAAATACAAAAAGTCACAATTTGCTCCCTCAGAGCCACGGTTTACTAGAGTAAGTCAGAGACTAAATCGATTTATATGGGGTCTGGTTTACTCAAGTTACAACAGAGGATAGCTCGAGTAAATTGGGGTCTATCTTACTCGAGTTAACCAAAATATAACTCGAGTAAGCCACTTACCCAGATTGTACCAAATCGACGAATCTGTCAATGTAACCGATAAAAATCACTTCTTAACACATGCATTGACTTTAATCAACTTCCTAAACATTAATCTATACCCAACTCCAACAGAATAACTCTGTATCACCCAAAAATCGTCCAAACTGAATTAATTCAAACCCATTTTATTCTGTTTGGTTTCTTATGAGTCTTTTAAGGTTATTAGTCCAACCAAAACAAAAAGAAACCACCCAAGAACATGCATGTACGAAA
>CAODLS010627513.1:0-10747 GCA_948243855.1 Flueggea neowawraea
TTGATAACTCAAGTGCCGAATATTCATTCATGGACATTTTATCAACCATATATGCACAGAAAATAAATGAATGATAAAATTAATGCCTCATATTTTTATTTCCAAAATAAAAGGTACATATACAATGAATTGGGGCTAGGGCTTACATTAATAGATAGTGAATTGAAATTCTCTAGTTGAAGCTAGAGGAGTGAACGTATGTCAAGAGGACTGAACCACGATAAATATTGACTTTGATTTCTCTCTCCCTACTCTCTTTACTTTGTCTTGCACTTGCATTTGATTTACATTATGGTTGAGTGTGGATTGAATCTTTAGAGCTTCCACATTTACTCTTTGATTTAAGTTTGAAAGAAAACTTTGTTATTTATTTTAATTTACAAAAGATTTTCAACAAAATTTTTAACTTGCTAAAAATCCAATTCACTCCCCTCTTGGATTGTCATTCTATTCCCCCTACTGGGACTTACATCGTTTTGCTCTCTTGGTATTCTATCGAATCTGATTTTGTTGCGCATTCTTCGAGGTAGGATCGATTCTCTCCTATTTAATTATTGTTTTTTTCGGTTTAGAATACTTTCAAATAGAATTATACTGCAATATTTATCATAAACATTTCGTGTTTTTACACCACACCAAAATCTTGGTCCATGACAATTTTAGATAATTCTTACACCACTCATACTCTTAATTATCTTACAAAGAAAAAAAAAGACAAAGTAAAACCAATTAAGAACCCAATGAAAACTAAAAAGAAAAATCAAATAAAAACCAAGAAAAACAAAATAAAAGCTTAAACATAATACTACACAAAAAACTCAAATAAAAAATAAATGAAAATCAACCAAAAATAAAAATAAAAACCATTGAAAATGATAAAATAAACCAAGGGAAAACTAAATAAAAACTAGAAAGCAGCCCAAATAAAACGAACAAAAAATTAATGAAAATCAATGAAAATAAACAAAACAAAATCCAAATAAGAACTCAAAATAACCTAAACAAAAAGACAAAAGGAAACAAAAAATAAACCAAAAAATGAAAAATCTAAAGTTAAACTAAAAAAAATTGATGAATCGAATGATTTCTAATACACAAAATATGAATATTTAAACACAGAACCACAAAAAAGAGTAGTGAATCTCCTCAACCATGTTTCGTAAAACTAAAACGAGATAACTCTTGCATCTCCATGTTCCTACACACAAAAAAAAAAAGTTAAAATCACTCATGAACCAAGTGAAAGCCTACGAAAATTCAAATAAAAACAATAGGAACAAAATAAAAACTTAAACAGAAAACTAGACCAAAAAACTCAAACAACAAAGACTTAATGAAAACCAATAAAATAGCAAAATAAAAACAAAAAAAATAAACCAAAAAAATGAATAGATAATAATACAGATTAACACAAAAAAAAAATAAAAACCAACAAAAAACTAACTGTAAACTAGCACAAAAATGAAATAAAAAATGAAAAAATAAACCAAACAAAAACAAAGAAAATGTAAACTAGCAAAAGATCAAATGCAAATGAAGATTAAGCAAACAAAACCAAATAAATAAGAAACTAAACAAAATTTTAAAAATAAAACAAAATTAAATCAAACAAAAACCAAATAAAATAGCTACTACGTCTTGAGTCCAATAGATTGTACTTAATTTTATCTGGCCAGATTAACTTAATTTGCAATCGATCTTTCTGCCCGAATAATTCAATGGCCATGGCTTTGATTAGAAGATCAATCGACTCAACTTCCTTACTTCGTTTCTATTTGTTTCTGCTTCAAGACTTTAATCGGTTGAATTGGAAGATTAACCGGTTGGACTGTTGATTTCGAAAATATACCGTTTCTGCTCTAATACTTTAATTAGCTAGACAAAAGTCTTAACTCACATGAACTTGCTACTGTCTTGAGGTTGGATCGTAACTTTTTTCTTTTTGATAACTAATTTTATTTGTTTTCACTGATGATCGAATTTACGATCACTTAATACTGGAGTTATCGCTCAAACTTTAACCAACTGAGTTTTGTCACTTGCATTGTTATTATCTCTTTTATTCAGGTCTATTCACTTTAGGTATTATTATTATGGAAATACTTTGGGAATAACCGGTTAACAAGCCTTGGTTCAAAATTGTGAAGTCTTGTTGATTTGATTTAACAAATTAAAGATATTTTTTTGGTTAAAGACAAATTAAAGATACTTGTTTGTTGATATTTATCTTTCCTTAAATACGAGAATCGTTTTTCATTATGAATATGAGCCTCACTTTTGATAAATTCAGAAACATAACTCACTTTTTTAATTAATGTAGTAAATATATAATATTATTTAACTAATAATAAAAAAATTGTTATACAAAAAAATTATAAATTACTGAAATTCAATAAATCAAAGAAAAATACTAGAGGATGTTTTTTAGAAGTGAATTCAGTCAAACGGTTTTTTCAACTAAAGCACATTGACATCCATAGATTTGTAGTTTATTGGTATTGGAGTCAACTATAATATTAAGATGTTGAAAGTTCAAATTTTGGTGGAAGCAATTAAAAGACTTATTAAAAAAAACTAAAGCATATTGACGGCATTCGTTATAAAGTCAAAACTTGAATGATCTTAATTAGCGAATAACGAAAAGCTTATTGGCTCACTCGTCTAATCACATCTACCCTCCTCGTCTTAACCATTCTCCACCTTTCATGAATGTTTGGTTAAGATAAATAAAGAAAATTTAACCAAAAAAAAGAGAAAATCCAACAGTTTTCTTCTCCTCATATTAAAGTATTTGCACTCGAATTGGGTCTTCTCACGAATCTTCCCTACAAAATTTCAAAGAAAAAAGATTATTAATTAATTGTTTTATATTTCATTTAATACATTAAAGATTATTTTAATCAACCTCTTTCTTTTTATTTTTTAAATAATTCAATTCTACTATCTATCTATTGTTTAAGCTATTGCTGTTGTGATTTCAAAAAAAAAAGTTATTGCTGTTGTGAAGATTTTCACAGAAATAAAGGTGAGTGGTGGTGTTAATCCACAATTTTCAAGAATGATACAAAATGATAGTGTGTGATTTAAAGTGGAGCCCACAATGAAAGGAGAAGAAGAAGAGGAGTACCTTCATTCTAGGCCGTCGATCTGCGTTGACTTTCTGACTTGGTACCTGATCTTCTTAGAGAAGAGGCGCGTGCGTCGTTTCTCCTTGTAGCGGAGGACGCTGGCCTCTCTCATTCCTCCTTCCGTGAACAAATCGATTTGTGCCAGCCTGGCCTGCCCCAAAAATTCATTTCACCAAACGACATTAATTAATTCAACCAAATTAAAATTCTTATAAAATAAAACAAGTAAGAAAATCTAAAGAATAAAATAATTAATTAAACTCTTCAAAAAATAATTAATTAAAAATATCTGTGGATCGCACTACACAAAAAGTGTTCGGACTAACACCTTTTCAAGAATAAAAGTGCTTTTTTCATTCTGCATTTTTTAAATTTTTAACATTTCTTAATGAAAAACAAAATAATTTAGTTTAGATTTAAAAATTAAGCGAAAAAAAAAGAACAAAAAAATGAATTGGAAAAATTCAATTTCCGGCCGGGGACGAGAAACATACAGAAACATCGTTTCCTTCAAATTCTTCGGAAAATGGGGAGCCACGGTGGGACCAAGCGTCCAAAACGTCGTCGTAGTTCAATTTCAACAGCAACGCCGCCGTATCGTCGGGTTTGGAAACCAACAAATTCTCTTCCTCCTCCTCTGTTGTAGTGATACCCTCTTTAGCAATTTCCAACCTTTTCAACTCCACAACCGGTTTCTCCACCTTCTTCTTCTTCTTCTTCTTAGCCGAGCTCAATTTCGGCTTTGAACCAAATTTCGAATTCGGATGCGACCCATTCTTGTTGCTGTTAGCATTGTTTTTGTTGGTGTTGAGTCTGGGAGAGATTTGAAACATGTCGACGATGGGGAAATCCAAGAAATTCCCATGGTCGGCATGTCTCAATGCTCTTACTCCTTTTGTGAACCCAATTCCAAAATTGTATCCCATTGGATACCCATACCAAGAAGACGGATTCATTTCGCTATCACCGAAGTTGCAGTATCCATCATTCCCAACACCGATATTGCTCGCATCTGCTGCATTTCCCATAATACTATCAATTCCCTCTTCAATTTCCTCATCAAGAATCGACTCTGCATCCAAGTCATCCTCACATAACTCCATGGAGCTTTCATTACTCTGCCACGACTTGTCACATGAAGTCGGAGTAGTGACTTTAGGCTCGTTTACGAAAAGGGTTTTCTCTCTGATGTGTTGGCTGATGAGGAAGCCGGAGTTGTCAAAAACCCGAAACGGCAACAGCAACTCGGAAGGGTCGTCGAGAAGAAGAATGTCAGGGGGTTTGGTGAATTTTCTGGAACTAGAGAGGCCGTTATTGTAGGAGAATATGTTGGGGTAGGCAGTTGAGAGAATTGCAGCAGCTTCATTGTAGGTTTGGTTGGGGCGTTTTCGAGGGGTCCGAGGTTTTCTAGTGGAGATTGTGAGTGGTGAATTGCTTGCTTCAGAGAGTGTGGATGAAGGGGAAGATGTGTAGGATGTTCTACTTGATGTGATGGATGGAGATTTCACTAATTCAAAGTCGAACCCATATGCTCTTCCACCTCCACTTAAACAAGGAGAAGACATTTGGTGGCGATTGTAACTAGAAAGACCCTGAAATTTGAAGCTAATTTCAGTTGATTGAATTATAAGGCTATATACCATGATTGTTTATGATGAATTCCATAAAACAATCCATCTCAGTTGATGCTAATAGATGATGATTAAACAACTCTAAGCAACAAGAAATTAACAAAGCAATTCTGAGTTTCAGTATCAAGAGAACCTGGAATTTAGAAGAATCCCAATTCTGATGTGCCCCAATCAGATGAATCGGGGAAAGGATTCAAAAAAGAGAGAAACAAAATTTGTGAGTGAATTTAGAAAGAGGAGGAAGAAAGTGGAAAAACCCTAAACCCTGAGAGTAGAACCAAGAAGAGTTGTATGGGTTACGAGAAAGGGAAAAGGCCAAGCTTTAAGAATAACATATGAATGGAGGGGGGGCGGGGGGGATGACCTATTTCAACCACTTCTTCCTCTCAAACAGAGTGTACTACAAGCAGAGGAATATCAAGAGTTGTAGGAACAAGAGAATCAGAAAAACCCAGGATTGGTTAGCAGAGTAATATAAAATCGAGGCCAAAGCAGAAAGAAAGAAGGGAAAAGGAATGACGATGACCCAGAAAGGAAAGTTATCCAATGAACGAAAGGAGAAGTAGTAGTAGTTTATAGACAGTGAAAGTAATTTGAAGCAAGGAGAAGTGAGAAGAAAATGAATTCAAAAACAGGATATTTGGGCAGAATCACGGGTAGAAGCAGAGGGAAAAGAACCGTTGAAAGAGTAGAGAAAGTGGATACGAACAAGAAGGATGGAGTGAGAAGTGAAGGGCTTAGATGAGAGCGGAGGAAGAGACACAGCCTTGTTTGCTGTTGCGGGACCGCTCTTCCTTTCCTTTGCTATTCAATTATGTCATCATGCTTATTTACTCTATTGGCCCTCCTCATCCGTATGCTTTTATTTCCCAAACTAACTTTGCTATTATTAGGAATATTCATCACCATTATGTTTTTTTTAATAACTAGACTAGATATAAAAAAAGAAATAAATTGTGTTATAGCCATTTGTCTTACTCAAATTACGGTAATTTTTTTGATACAAAATAACATCTTTTTTAGTCAAACTATTTCTTATTGAGAACAAGAAGATTATAAACATTAGGATTTATCGCTTTCTATATTTTATTATACAGTTTATTAAATCTACTTAAAATAAACGCTCATATATGCTAATAATTATAATCCATTTATTTTAGCTAGATTCATCTTAATATTAACTCATCCATTCATATTATGCTACTACTTAGTTATCCTAATCAACGAATTCATCCGCGATACTAACTGAATATGGCAACTTTAATTTACGATATTAGCAAATACTTGTTACAGATTCTTAACTCTTAAGAACAATTTAGTCTCTATATGGTAACACTTTTAGTAATTTACATGTAAGCGAAAGCTTTAAGGGCGAAAACCGTGGGATAAAGGGCATAATGGTCAGCATAACAATGATGGGCAAGCATGGTTGTCCTGATTGGATTATCCGGAGCTTTTGTCACCCAAACCACCTGCAAATTATTTAGCTTTTAGTGGGAAAAAAGGCTCTTATCTGCAGAAGTCGCCAGATATGATTGGAAGCCTGGATTTCTTGAAGCTGACGTGGAAACTTTAATGGTTAGATGATCATCACGCGTATCTAGGCAGAAGTGGGTTTTTGGATTTCTCGGAAGACCAATGATTTCAACCTTTTTGATATCTTCAGACGTTTTTGTGTGTCAGATTTTAATCATACGTTGTGCTTATTAGGTTCATTAGATTGTGATTACATTACAAAATTCAACACTATTTTCCTGCTTAGGTTTTTTTTAAGAAAAAAAGTCTATATTTTCAAATTTCTTTTATCTAAAGTGACGCCAAAAAACTTATTTTGATCAAAGATCTAACGCTCTCGCCAAAAATAAAGAATCTCAAAAAATTACAATCTACTTCCTTAATTTTTGCAAAATTATACTTTAATCCTCAAGAACCCAATAAATTACAGATTATTCACTAAAATTTTGGAAAATTACAAGTCACTCTTTCAACTTTCAAAAAAATACAAATTAGTGCCAAATTTCCCATAATTACAAATCATACTTTAAACCTTTTGAAAATTACAAATCAGTCCCTGTGACAAAAATATTTTTAAAAATACCATAAAATTCATACAACCAGATACTTGACATTCCAAATCACCCACATTACTTCAAATCATACTTCAATACATAAATCTACAATCAATTTCATCAAATCAACTCATAATCATCATAAATCCTCAATAATTCATAATAAACCCTAACCCACATAAAAACAACTCAAATGTTCAATACTCAAGCTTAATCCAAGTGTTTCTAACCTTAATCAATCATAAACAAGCAAGATCTAACTCACATTTGGACAAAACTCATCAAATTCGAGCCAAACTTTCAAAATCGGTCACCAATACCTCATGAACAAATCTTGCATAAAATGAAGAAAACAAAGGATTAGAAGTTTGATCTTACCTCAATAAGTGTTAAGGATCCAATGAGAGGCAATGAGAGAGTGTTCTGGACGGATTTCAGAGAGATTTAGGTGGTTAAAATGAGTAAATGCAAAGTTGGGGTCAAGTGAGGGGTATTTAATGACCACTCGCCCAAAACGCACTGTTTCAGCGATTTACAAAGGCAACGTACGTCATATTACATGCAACGTATGTCTTGGGCACACACAACATACGTCCCATACACACAAAGTATGTTGTGAGGCTCAAAATTGCATCCAAAAGATTATGTTTTGCAAAAATGATGATCAACGTACGTCATGAAGTGCACAACGTACGTCTTCAGCTTGCTAACATACGTTATGACGTGCTAGACAATATTCTTCAGCTTGAACATAATTGAACATAATGCTACAGATAACCTAGTATGAATGGGTGAGGTATCATAAGTTCGTTTTTGAGAGATAGAGAGAGAAAATATGTTTGGAATGGCTGTGTTTTGACTTTAATGGAGGGTAGTATGGTTGTGTTCTATTTATGTTAACACTGTCAGTCAAAAATGTAATAAGTTAATTTTTCCAACCATTATTCCGGTAATTTTTTCGTTGAATTTTTTTTTTCGAATTAATTATTTTTTACGGATTAATTTTTAATTTGAATATCATTAAAATAAATTAATGATATTTTGGAGTGCTGAATTTTTGTTGGTGTTAATAGAAATTTTGAAGTGTATTGGTGAGTTAAATTGAGTGAAAATTGGTTGGAATTGGAAGAAGAAAGAAAATTGGAAGAAAAGAGAAAGAAGAATGAACTACCTGTAGTTTCTGTTCTTTAGCAAACTGCATGTCGTTGGCTTGGCTATCGTCCGCAGAGGAGGCATGTCGTTCGCGTAAGACGCGAGTCTGTGTAGCCCAAACGACATGTCGTTTTTCGTGTCTGTCGTTCAGTTCTTGTCTTTGTCGTTTGTGGAACAAAACGACACCGTTTGATTAAAAGAGAAACAACACCATTTTTTTAGATGCAAAACGCACCGTTTTGTCCATGTTTTAAACCCGACAGAGCCCTCTTTTCTTCTTTTTCTTTCGTGATTCTTTGTCCAAAACCCTAGAAATCTAACTCTCTCCCTCGATTCGGCTTCTCTCTTTCCTCTTCGATCTTGCTATCAAACCAAGGTAAATGCCTCTTTCTCTCTCCTATTTTATTTGTTATTTTCATGGATATTGAAGTGGGTTTGGCCAAAGCTAGGTTTCGAGTTTTGAAGTGATTTTTGGGTGAATTTTGGATGAATTTTTGTTGGGTTTTGACGGGTTGAGTTGCTAGAGCATGAATGTAGGCTGAAAATGGAGTTTTGAATGGTTTTTGATGGAAGGGTAATTTGGTCTGAAACTTTGAAGGATGATTTTGGATGAACCAAGGGTAGATTTGGGTTCTTTGGATGATTTTGAGTTGATTGGTATGGTTGAAAACGTTGGGTAATGCTAGGTTAGGGATTAGGGACCATTTGATGTAGTTTTATAACGAAAGGACTAGAAATAAAATTTTGCATAATTCTGGTATATTGAGGACCAAATCTGATATTTAACATTTCAGGGATTGAAATATAATTTATAATAAGTATAATGGCAGATTTTTAATTTTTAGAAATTGAGGGAATATATTATAATTTTTAATTACTTAGAGGACTAATTTATAAATTCTAAAAAGTTTGGGGACTAAGTCTTAATTATTCAACGTCTTGGGGACTAAATGGTAATTTTTCAAAGTTCAGGGACTGATCTGTAATTTCACACCGAGGTGAATAATTGGATTATCATGTTAGACTTTGGACCGAAATGAGTTTTCGGGATTTGTTGGTGTGTTCAAATTTGCATATGTATTTGCACGCATTTCAGTACAACCACAGTACTATGTCTGATCTGTGTATGTATTGTCTGTTCCACATCTGTGGGATTTCTGAGGAGACCAATCATTCACCAGTGGACCATGCTCGAGATTATTTGCTCGGCGTCCAAGTTAGTGTGGTAGCACTTTAGACACGTAGGCTATGTCCTCTAAATTCTGTATATATTTTTGTTGTGTTGAATTTGGCATGAAATTGGAATAATTAAGGGATTGGAGTTCCTAAAATCTAATGTATGTGAAACTCCCTGTTGTGAAAATTAAATTTTATCTGGGAATTTTGATGGTTTTTAAAAATAAATATTATATTTTAATATTTATTATAATTTTGGTTTTAAACATTATTTTATAGATTTCAAGATATATTCTGTAGAAATTATTCTTCCTGGATTTAAGGACATTTTTTAGACAAATGATTTGTTCTGAAATAAATATATTTTCTACGGATTTTCCATTCTGAAGTAAATAAAAGGATTTTTTGTAGTAAACATTCTGTCTGAAAGTGATTGTAGTTTGGTATAAATACTCAGTTCCGTACTTTGAATATTTTGAATAAATATTTCTATATGTTTTCGGCAAAACATTCTGATATGGGACACCTAGTTACGTGGTACATAACCTTTGATATATCAATGTTCTGTGAAGACCCTAGTTGCCAGGGTAAAGGGGTAGTCGTGTATCTGACCAGATACATGATCTGTTCTGTCTAGTGGCGGAGTCCACAATACTATTCTGTACATTTTGTTCTGGTCCCATTGACTTTTGAACTACTGTTTGAAAATGTTTTGAAACTACTATATGAAAGTCTTTTGGAATTTATTCTGAAAATATCTTGATATTTAACTCTAAAAGTACTACGGTATTCACGTTTGAAAATAATTTAGAAATCATATTTGAAATAAATTGAGTATTTATCTCTGAAAGTATTTGAGTACTGTTCTTTGGAATATATTCGAAAGTGAATGTGAATTTTAGAAAAATATTTGAAAGGAAAACATTTTGGCTATTTTGGGATTTGAGAAAAATTAGACATGTTATTTAATTTCTTTATCTAATAAATTTAGATAATTGTTTGTTGTCTGCTCTGTATGAAAAAAGGATTGCAAAGTGGATTTTGAAAAAATTAATTTATATATACAAGTGTATATATATATATATAATATTATTTGGATATATACGTGCATGTGATAGTTTTTCCGAAAACGTTTTCAGAACTCTTTTTGAGGAGCCTGTACCGCTCTATTGTGTTATCCACTCACTAGGGAATCTTACCCCTTTTAATTTTTCTTGTCTTTGTTCTACTTCACTTTTCAGGTGATCTTGATAGCGGTCGTTTGGTTCTTCGCGCTCAGTGAGTGCCCTATTGTTCGAGCCGATTTTTTGTTATGTTAGTTGCTCCACATCGAGTAGTGGGTTATGTGTTGGAATTCGCGGCTAAAATATGACATTCATATACATACATGGCAGCGGATAAAACAAAAAAATTTAATGCATTGAATTCCCCCAAGGACCCATGCATACCAACATATATAATTAAGGTTGGAAGATTTACCTTTCACCAAGGCACGATCGATCGGATGTATGAAAACGTTGGTGTAGCTCGTTGCACCAAAACCCGAATCACCTTTGAGGAATCACGTTGCTTTTGCGCGAACGTGGCTATA